>CAUYPK010002850.1:0-34467 GCA_963574355.1 Loris lydekkerianus
ACCTAAGACAGGATATGGAGAGGCTGCACGGTGGATTACATTCATAGTACCCAAAGACAGGTAAGATCACTCTGTGTTCAGTCAACCTAAGACAGGGACCAAACCATTGATGTTTGTATCCCCATGACGGGTAAGACTGAAACTGCAAGAGCAGGTAACCTAAGACAGGGGCTATGTTTATCCGCCATACAAAAAACAAAAGAAAGAATTTTTGGGCCCTGCCATGTGTCTGAGGCCTAGTGCAACTTCCTGAGCCTGACTAGATGTAGATCCATCGAGCTACTTCTGCATAGCAATGACTCAGCAAGGCCCGGCCTGAAACTGCCTCTACCTACATACAGCCAACGTGGTACCATGCCATTGGCCCAACCCTGTCACGCACCTCATCCCCTGCCTTCTTTCCCCGCCCCTTCCCCACGCTCTATATAAGCAGCTACTTGACGCAATAAAGTTGAGTTCCTGCTTAAAAAAAAAAAAAATAAATAAATAAATAATTTTTTAAAAAAAAGAACATTATGTATGTATATATATATATATATATCTATATATATATATATATCTCGATCTATAGTGAGAGAGAGAGAGAGATTCTCTTTCCTCAGCCTCCCAAATAGCTGGGACTACAGGTGCCCAGCACGATACCCGGCTGCTTTTTTGTTGTGGTTGTCAATGGTGTTTGGTAGGCCTGGGCTGGGTTTGAACCGGTAGCCCGGTGTACATGGCCAGTGCCATAACCTCTGAGCTACAGGCGTCAAGCCAAAAATGTTTTCTTTTACGAAGAACTGTCAGTGTGGACTATTTATTGACTCTTACCCAGAGAGCTCCACAATGCTGGGATGTGCAAAAGAAACCGGGGGTTCTACTCTTGTCCTCCTGCCCTTTGGATTTGCTTCATCCCACTTCAGCACCCTGTAGCAATGAAGGATGCCAGTGTGACAGATCCAGAACAACTTCCCTGGAAAGATGGATAAAAGGCCCAACTGGGGAGAGGCAGCACGTGCAGGGTGCAGGCCAGTCCACTGCCCAGTGGCCACCTCAGTACCACTTCTCTCCTACAAAATGAAGAGCAGGGCCGCTAAGCCTACAGCAGTTAGCCCAGCTACTAGCAAAGTCAAGTCTCTGCCTTTCTCAAGGTCCAGCTATAAATTTTGTTGAGTCAATTAATTTAGTCATTAAGATTTTGGACTTTGAAGTCAGATAGAACTTGTTTCAAAGTTCAGCGCAGAGCTTTCTGGTTGTGTTACTTTGGGCTAATTCTCCAAACTTTTTGAGCCTCAGTTTCCTCTGTGGTAAAAGGATAATAATAAAACTTACCTGACAATAAAAAATAAATAAATAAATAAAGGCCAAAATATATATATATACATATATATTTCCACAAAGTAGAGAAATTTTCTCCTATGAGGACTAGAGTTACGTATCTCAGACTTGGTTTAGTAATAGTAAAATATACCTTGAAATATGTATTTTAAAGATGTATGTTTTCAAATGTATTGTAATGAGATTATGTTGAAAAAAGTGGTTTCATAATTTACTTTTTAATAACTTCCTTTCTGTTGACAGTTACTTATGTTTTGAATTGACTTCCAGTTGTTATAGTGGTTCATATTGGTCAGTTTCTAAAGCAAGCAAGGAGGAAGTAACAATTCCTTTTTTTGACAGCTGATTGTGTTTTTAGAGCAGAGAATCCCAAGGAGTAATTTATATTACTAGTGAATTAGACATCAGCCTAATATGCTTTATTCAGGAGTCTTTGACATTACACTAACAGGAAAATGAATGTAATAGTTTTGCCTCATTTTTTTGTTTTTGCTTTTGTTTTTATTTTTAGACACTGGCCAAAAGAAGACCCTAGACAAGAAAGATGGGAGACGAATGTCTTTTCAGAAACCCAAAGGGACTATTGAATATACTGTAAGTTATTTGCTTTTGAAAAAGCAGTTTATCTTTGTGATAGTCTTAAGACATTCTGTGTTTATACTGTAAATGAGGCAAAGATTGTTAATTACCTTATTTTAAAAATCTTTATTTCTCTTTGAGTAACTGTTTTATTAATGCTCAAATTCTTAACTGCATTTTAGAATCTTTTTTCCTTGAGAAATTTTACTGAGATACAAAGGTAGCAAATATTTGCATATTTTAGCAAAACACAGATAATTTACTGTGCGTCAAAGTTCCTATGATGCAATAATTTATATTAGCTTAAGCTTTTAGGAAAATATTTCTTTTAAATATGATCTTCACATTAGATTCCCAGCAGTGCTCATGATAATGGCAGGTGGAATACTTAAAAGACAAGTTGATACTAATCTTCCAGAATAACTTCTCATATTAGATCATTTACATTCATGTATAGCTAAGTTGTTTTAGCTGTGAAAATGGAGCTTTCTTTCTGTGTTCTTTAAATGACCCTTAAATCTCCTTGTGGTCAGCTAGCTTTTCACATTTCTGGTTACTATGAAATGAGAAATTAACTGTTGTGTGGTATGCTGCTTATTTGATTGAATGTAAATGTTGTTTATTTAGATGTTAACATGTTGTAAAACAATTTTAACTGAGCTAAATATTGTTATTTTGTGTTTCTCTATGTATCTTAACTATTTAAGAAGAAAATAGCAATTCTAAGCATTAATTTGTATCATTACAAAACCTTATAGTCATGGTTTGAATCTTGGTTATTTTCCATGAATCCTTAAAATTGAACACATTATCAAAATTTCAAGTGATATGCTATTTTCATGTTCTGTGTCATGGACAATTTGAGATTTTAAGTATTTCTAAATGGTTAGGACTAGATAATTTAGGGTAGAATTAAATTTATAACTATGAAAAGAATATCATAACATATTGTAAACTAAAATTGCATGTATTTGTACTTTTTCATAATAATTGAGAAATTGAGAGAATAAATTCAAATAGTAAAATGTTGAGTGATACAATTTGATACTTCCATTAGTGTTTATTAATAAGGCATAAGATTCTAGGGATAAGTCAAGATATGTCACCTGCAATTGTAGTTATGTGATTATGAAAAAAAATTAAGTTTTTCAGGTTTTGAATTCAGGAGTTTACCATTCTTTACTTGTGATTCAATAAAATTTGTGTTATCTATAGCAAAGTTAAATTTAAATTAATAACCATTATTTTTTTCAGAAGGTTAATTGAAACTTAAATTTTTTTGTCTACTGTTATAAATGACCTTTGGAAAAATAAATATTGATTAGGAAAGTTATAAAACATTGTCTCAGCAGTTCTTGTTTAGAATTTTTTTCATTTTTAATCCTTTGTGTCATATGCCAAATTTTAAAAGAAACAAACATATTTTTAAAACTAAGATTTTATCTCTATTCTTACTATAATCTGTAAAATCTTTATATGAAATCTGTAAAATCTTCATATAGCATCTTTTATTTTTATTTATTTATTTATTTATTTATTTATTTTTGAGACAGAGTCTCACTCTGTCACCCTTGGTAGAGTGCTATGGTGTCACACTCCCAGCGACCTCCAACTCTTGGGCTTAAGCAATTCTCTTGCCTTAGCCACCCAAGTAGCCGGGACTACCGGTGCCTGCCACAATGCCCAGCTATTTTTTTTGTTGCAGTTGTAATTGTTGTTTAGCTGGCCCGGACTGGGTTTGAACCCACCAGCTTCAGTGCATGTGGACAGCACCATAACCACTGTGCTACAGGCGCCAAGCCCATATATCATCTTCATATAAAATGATTTTTGTATTTTGGAAAGTATATATTTCTCTTTAAAAATTGAAGTTTTATATTACAATGTATTCTCTAAATTTGTTTTTTTCTAAAATATTTATGTCTAGGTTAAATATATTTCCAGATGACCTAAATACAAGTATAGAGTAAGTAAAATTAATCATCCTACTTTAGGTAGGCTACTGTTTTATATGTAAAATCAGAGTAAAATTACTGTCAATTGTAGTCAAAATCATACCTTAAAAAAGGTCTCATTTTTTTCTTTGTTAATTTAACATCTCTGTATCTTTCTACTCAAAGAGCCTTCTCTAGTGTCACTAGTAATTTTCTTAGTATTCAACCCAATAGACTTCTGTTTTTGTTGCTTCCTGCTCTTTCCTTCTTTCTGGTTTTACTTTTCTTCTTGAGGTCCTATAGTAGTTATTTCCGTGAAGTTCTGTGACTGGAAAATCATGGTGTCTCAAAAAACCTCATTGCACTTTCATTCCTAATAGTTTAGCTGTCTATAGATTTGTAGGTTGACAGTTATTTTCTGCCAGTACTTTGAAGATAGTTATCCATTTATGTTCTTCTGTTGCCTTTTTATTTTTGTTCATTTCTAGGCAATCTTTCTTTAGGTTGCTTTTAAAGCATCTTCTGCAGTGCCACTATAAGGCTAGATTTAGACATATTTTTAATATTTGTCTTGCTTATTGTGTTTCTTCAGTCTAAGGAATCATGTCATTTATAACTTCAGAGAATCATCAACCAGATATTTTTCATCAACAGATATTTTTCCTTCTTTCTCTATTTTCTTTTTTTTTGGAACCCTAATACTTGAAACTATAATAATTGTACTACATTTTGCCATCATTATCCTTCAATGCCCTGCTATTGCTACTATTTTGACTGTCTCTTTCATTTACTTTGCTGGCTGTTTACTTTTTCTTGATTCAAATATAAGTCGTCCCTTGTTTATTTTCACTTTTCCATTGACATTCTATTACTTGGACAACTTAAGAACTTGATCGGCTACGTAGAGTGAGACCCAAACTTTCTGTCTGTTCCTACCTTTGTACCTGCTTGCATTTACTACTGTCACTTTGTATGTAACAAATTATAGCAAACCTCTCACCAAATTTTCTTTCCCTTTCCTTCTACGATGTCAGATTTTCTTATTTCCATTTCTTTTCAGTCTTATATTCACCCAGGTTATAATTTTTGGAATCAGCATCAGTTGCCTCATTCGCACTTTCTTTGTGGACCTGCTGCTACTGTCACCATAACTCCATTCAATCCATGAATGCTTTCTTTTGAGTCTTAACTGAACATTTTATACCTTAATCTCTTTCTTTAGTGAGCTGTTAGTGCGTACAGTGGCTAGAGGTAAGTCTCTGAAATAATTGAAAAGAGAAAGTAAAGTTTTAGCAAGAAAAAGAAAGTTTATTAATGACTCGCACATCAAGCTGGTCCTGGTGGAAAGAGCTGTTTTGGCTTTTATATACAACTTTGACAAGTACCAGCTGCTTCTTGGAAGTCTCTCAGAGTTTTAAAGTAACTGTGTTCTCAAAACAACCCACTTGCAAGATCTTGATAACAACCCACCTATAAGGTCTTAATCAGCCTCTTCCCTATATATCTTCCCTTAATCAGCCTGACCCAGACCAAACCAAAATAGCCTAACCGTATCTGTCATCCACCCTGCTCAAATCTAGCTAACTGCCTCACAGTGTCTTACCCTCTTGCCCAGGCTGAAGTGCATCATCATAGCTCACCATAGCCTCCTGGGCTGAAGTGACCTGCCCAACTCAGCCTTCTGAATAGCAGGGACTACAGAAGCATGCCACTATGCCTGGTTAATTTTTTGTTTTATTGTTTTGTAGAGATGGGCTCTCACTATATTGTCTGGGCTGGTTCTGAACTCCTGTCCTCAAAACAGTCCTGTCTCTTAGGCCTCCTGGAGTGCTGAGATTACATGTGTGAGCCACGATGCCAAGCCATTTTTATTACTTTAAAGCTAATCAACTGCAGGAGTATTATATTGGTTTTTCAGCATCTGTTCTCTTGTCCCCTTGATCCTAGACCTGTTGCTAGTAATATAAGATGCCACTTGAGCTTTATAACTTCCTTTCTTTATAATTATTTAGTATTTTTAGTGCCTTTTTCATCCCATATAATAGTATCATTATGAGGATAAAATGTGTGATTATAAATATGAAAAAGTACTTTATAAATTTATAGATGCTATTGCAAAATAATGCTTGTTTACAGAAACCTTTTATGTATATTATCTCAGTAAGTTAGGTGATGTATGAGCACATTGCATGAAGTTTGCATAGAAGAAAGGCAGAACTAGATTATTAACCTAAATATTTGGCATTAATTTGATTTTACGAAACCATGAAAGAAAATATGTACATTTATTTTTCACTCACATACATATATACAGGCACAATGCCTGCTTTTGGTTTTTTGGTTTTTTTTTGACTTTTACTATTTCTAAATGCCTTTTTAACTCAACTTCAGTAACTTACTTTCTTAAACCTCTGTGTTGTAGAGTACATTCTGGATAGTTTAGGAAGAAAAGTAGTATCCTACAAATGTGTTTTATACTTTTCTGTCCCTTACTCATGTTATTTTTATTCTCTTCATTTTGAAAGTTCTCTTCTCTCTACTTCTGAAATTCTTTTCCGTACTTCAAGATTTCAGCTTTAAATCATTTCTCTTCTATGAAATCTTCCCTGAACAGTTCAGAGAATGCTGTGTTTTATCCTACTCAAAATTTCTATTGCATTTCTTGTTTCATTTTAAATTGCTCTTCATCTTTTATATCATCTATTCCCCACCTATCTTATTTTTCAACTAGTTGTAAATCCCTTGTGTACTAAAGGGATTGCACCTAGCTGTATTCTGAGCTTTCTTAATGCCTATGTAAAGAGGACTCTCCAAAGGAACACACTGACTGAACAAATAACTTTTTTTTTTTTTTTTTTTTTTTTTTTTTTTTGAGGTCGAGTCTATTTCTGTTACCATGGTAGAGAGCCATGGCATCGTTGTAGCTCACAGCAACCTCAAACTCCTGGGTTCAAGGGATCCTCTTGTCTTATACTCCTGAGTATCTGGGACTACAGGCACCCACCACACCACAGTGCCTGGCTGTTTTTTCTTTTTTTGTAGAGATGGGATCTCACTCTTGCTCAGGCTGGTCTCAAACTCCTGAGCTCAGATGATTCATCCATGTTGGCCTCCCAGAGTGCTAGGATTATAGGCGTGAGCCACTGTACCCAGCTCAAACAACTTTTTTAAAGGATAACTGGCAAAACATTATTTAAAATTTTTGTACATATGATTATGAAAATATACTAATTATGCAAAAACCTATTAAACAGTTTGGATTCAAATATTTTTCTGATTTAATATGTATAAAGGCAGAATATATAAATAAAAATTTTTAGAAGTAGAATTTTGAGTTTAATACAGGTGTATTTGCTAAAATAAAATAAGTATATTTCTAGATCTTTGCTAAAATAAGTATATTTGTAGAAGTTGCTTATATTTTAGAAACTATTCAAAGCAATAATTATTTTAAAACTTTGGTAAAATGAAAATCATTTGTCTGATTTTTAAATTATATTTAGTATTTTGAAATTGCTTGAAGTAAAATCCCTCTTGTAATTGTGATATATTGTGATAAAGCTTTATATATCATAATAGGCTGAGATGATTTGCTAGAAAAACATAATATTTCTTGACAGTTATCATCGAAGATGATAATACTATTATTCAAATGTATGATATTAATGCTCATTGAATTTTATAGTTTTTTTTATTTGGGTGTAAATGAAAATTATTTATTTATTGATTTATTTTAAACAGGTTGAATCAAGGGATTCTTTGAATAGCATAGCCCTGAAATTCGATACAACACCCAATGAACTTGTTCAATTAAATAAGTTATTCTCCCGAGCTGTTGTTACTGGACAGGTAATATCTTTTATTAATGTTTTGATGTTCAGGAGTAAAGGCAGGAAGTATTCATTGCATTGTAGTAAATAATGTAGAAAATTTGAGAAGAATCATTTTATTCATCCTTTTAATATTAATCATATGGGCCCTATAAGCAAAAAGTGTTTTATGTCTCTGTGAGTTTTTTAATACATACTAAAAATAATTACAAACTTTTAAAAATACAATTACAGAGTTTTTTAAATATTCAAAGCAGTACATTCATATTGAGGTAAAAAATTTTAACTATTTTAGACTTTCACTTTCCTTCCCAGAAGCAACCAGTTATCAGTTTGTATCTCTGACCTGAAACATTCTAGCCTTTCTGTTTTCTGGTGGGGAAAGAGGTTAAAATTTAACAGCTCTATCTCAGACTTACTTATGTGTGTGGTGCTATGCTGTATTGATATGTTATAGTTGGTTAGTTAATCACAATAAGCTTTAGCCTGTTCTACTATTTTGCTAATGTTAGCACTGCTGTAGCAAACATTCCTGTACATACTTATTTTTCTTTATATGAAGATACTTCTGTAGAGCAGTGGTTCTCAACCTGTGGGTCGTGACCCCTTTGTAACAATGGAAATACATCGCAGCATTAGGAAGGTTGAGAACCACTGCGTAAATTCCTGGGTCAAAGGATATGTACATTTTCAATTTTCTAGCTATTGCCAAATTGTCCTTTAAGAGCAACTAGCTACAAGTATAATATATAAAAATTGCTGTTTATCCATCCTATTCCAACAGTGTGTGTTATCAAATGTGTCTAAATTGATTTTAAATGTCCACCCCTTTTTTTTTTTTTTTAAACTTTGGTATTTGTTATGATAAAGTTTTTCTATTTATTGCTGATATACTTGCCTATAGGAGCATCATCTGATCATTAACTCTTTGCTTTAACTGAATCTTTATGTGAATGTTTTCTTACAGGTTTTATATGTTCCTGATCCTGAATATGTCTCCAGTGTTGAAAGCTCTCCATCTCTAAGCCCCGTAAGTCCTCTGTCACCAACATCATCCGAGGCTGAATTTGATAAAACCACTGTAAGTATCTCTGCTTTTTAAATATGGCTATAAAGAAATGTGGCATTGGTCATCATGTTTTTTTCATTCTGTGGTTAGAATGAAATTCTATTTTGTTACTTGAAATTATGAATTTCAGTTTTTAAAGTAAAACATTTTTATTAAGCTAGATAGTTTAAATTGACTCACTTTTGGTGGTGGTGGTGATGGCCCCAAAATAGTTATGAGCTCTATCTTATAAGTTAAATCTTATAATTTAACTTACCTAGGAATTTTACCCAACAATCATGTCAAGTTTGATTTTTATTTTAGTTTCTGTGAATATTTATTAGTATAATATGTACTACTTAGAACTCTTAAGTGAGTTCATTTTTGATATACTGCCTTTTAAAAAATAACTTATCTCAGGCAGCGCCTGTGGCTTAAAGGAGTAAGGTGCCAGCCCCATATGCCGAATGTGGCAGGTTCAAACCCAGCCCCAGCCAAAAACTGCAAACAAAAAAAAAAAAAAAAAGAAAAAAAGAAATTATAATAATAATTTATCTCATAGTATGTTAATTTAGCATTTTTATGGAATAAGTGTTCTAAGTTACATTTTACAAGTGAATTTGAAAGAAACTAACTTTATAATTCTGATACTATTTCTTTGAAAGGAATTATGTATGTCTGTGCTTTTTCTACAGAAATGAATGCTAATTATAAAATTTTCCATTTTTATAATGACCTATTATTTACATGTAAGAGGTTATTCCTCCATTAAATGTCTAGACTCTAATGAAAGATTTTTCTGTGTTGCTCTCCTGACTTTAGGAGATAATTTCTTCTTGTCTTAATTTGCACTCAAAATTTAGAATACTAAATGGAAAACTGATAACAAAACACAAATTATTAATGCTAATTTGCCTGCAATTATTTTTTTCTAAAATTTCTTACCCTGCTTTATTCTACTTTTTTCATTGAATAAATGACATATTGTTGCTGATACGGTATTTTTCTCCTTTCCAGTGACTTTAATCTGTATGTGTGTGTATATGTATGTATGTGTGTATGTGTGTGTGTGTGTGTGTGTGTGTGTAAGAGAGAGACAGAAGAGAAATGGGGTCTTTTTCAAATACTGATTTGTTATATATCTTATTTATATAAATATGGCAACAGTGTAGTTTAGAATGCAGTCACTATGAAAGAAATGTATTAGGCAGTCACCAGGTTACAAGTGAGATATGTTCCTGAGGATGTTTTTAGGTAGGCTTTGTATGTAATTTGGATTCCTGATCAGTAGTGCTATATGATAATAATATTTCTGTACTAACAATAAGTTGCAGAAACTACAATGTTCTTTCTTTTAATTCAAAGAAATAGAACATAAAAAATTCTGATAGGAGAAATTTTAAAAAAGAATATTAAAAATTAACACTTACCTAAGATTGCTTCAGTGTCTTGCTTTCTGCAAGGGGCATTTTTGATGGAAACAGATAAGCTAACATTAATAATAAGAAGATGATGGAGATTGTACTGGAGAGGATAGAGTGGGTGCTGGAGAATCCAGATTTGATTCTGTTGCTGGAGGAGGGGAGCTTACCACTGAAGTCAGTTTTCTGAAAAAGATTATCTACGAGTGTTTGCACAGCCTTTTTCTTTCATTGTAAATGGCCTTGTAGCAACTGATGTTCTCACTAACTAGAGAGTAAACCTTTATAAATTGCTCAGTTGTCCTAATGGGCAGCTTGAAAGCCCCTTTGTAGGTACAGAATGCTGTAGGTTGCGTTGTGCGTAATCTGGTTATTGCCTATTACCATTAACATGAACAGAAGTCATATTTCAGTGCTAGGTACTGCTGACCAAGTAACACAGAATACCTTTTTGAACACGGCCATGCCATTTTCCCATGAGACTTACAGAGAGATGTACTCATAAGGGGCAATGACAAAGGACAATTGTTTTTATTTTAAACCCTGAAGCAGAAGTTGAAAATCTAGACCAATATTTTTCACCCTTTTTTATTTCGTGTTTTAAAAATAGAACATATTTATCTTGCTTTGAACTTTTTCAAAAATAATTTAATTAGTGGTCTTTAAAAAATTTCACCACACACCTAGGACCCTCTCATGACACATCAGCTGTTGAAAATCTCTGGTAGACAGATTGTAGTATCTTGCCTGACTAGAAACCTGTGGGGGCCCTTCTTGTCCGTCAGCTTTAAGTCACGTCTACTGGCCAACTGGCTTTTTGGAAGGTATTAGAAAAGAGTGATAAAACTTATGGGAGCAACTAGGCCATACCTTCTTCTTTCTGGAAATGCTCCTCTTCTCACTTTTGCCTTGTTGAAAGAGATGGAAAGAAGCTATGCAAATGACTTTTAGACCTTTAGTGACCCAGCTGCTGTCAAAGATGCTCCCCCAAATATCCTCTGATTTGATCGTGGATCAATGAGAGAGCTGAGACAGGAGAGTTCATAAACATCCCTTTACTTCGGATCATAGTTATTACCTGCTATGGGAGTCGGGGGGAAACATCTGTGGGCAGTAGATAGAAATCATTCTTTTTTATTTTATAAATTTTAGTTGTATTTTTTAACCTATAATTATATTCATTATCAGGTTCCAAGACAATATTTCTATATAACTTCCTGCACATCCCACATGCTTATATTTATGTATTGTAATTACTGGGTTTTATGTCTCTCATACTACATAAGTTCCTTAGAAGCAAGGGTATTATGTTTTATTAGATATAATTCATATTTTATTACACTAATTAAAATAATGCCTGTTAGTATTATTATTATGTTTTCCCTAGAAATTGTTAGTTCATATTTCCAGTAACCACTGATAAGTTTCCTGAATTATCCAGCTTTGTAGTGACTTATTATGAGGCTAAAATCAGAATTTATAAATACCTGTTAAAACTGTGTACACAGAGACACTGATACTTTGGATAATTTATGTTTATGTAAAATTATAATGAAATCGGATACCTCTGAATAGCTTTGATCTTTTTTGAAAGAAATTGTCTATTTTGTGCTACTTAGAACATTGCTAAAGTAATCTTATGTATTCTTTTTGATAGTATTACATTGATCAATTGAGATCAGTATAACATACTAACTTATAGAATTTAAGATTTTGAGGGAATCTGACAGATTATGTTTGTTCAAGGAAATATCACTTCATTTAAGGAAAGCATTTTGATGATACCTTGTTGTATGTTTTTTGTGAATAATCTGGTTATATAGTAGATAATAATATGATGAATAGATTTTGGTGTAGTTGAGCAGTCATAAAATTTGTTGATTGTTTTGGGTTTTTTTTGGGTTTTTTTTGCACATTTTTCATTTGTGTAGTAGAAGACTTGCAAGGTGTGTAGTATTGTAGTTAATCTCACTATTTTATGTGTTGGTAACATGGATTTGCATCTGAGCTTTATTGTACTCATTTGGGTAGTTATCAAACTTGACTAAGCCTAAGTTTCCTTAAAAATTAAGGTCATGGTTTGCTGCATGAGTGATTTGAGAAATTAAATAAAGTAGTCCATATAACACACTTAGATATATAATAAGTATTCATAAATAACATTGTTTATTAACATGTCTTATTTAATTATCTGTGCCAAATTAATTTATATGTGATATAACACTTTTAGATTGGGGTGGAGAACTTTTTAATGTTAGAAGGCCACATTAATTTAACTGTAATCAAATTAGTCTGTATTTAAGAAACTTCAATTAGATATATTTTAAAATATGAAAGCAGAATAGGGACCAAAGACCCCATTCCTGGCAAAGGAAAACACCCCCAGAAAAAGAGAAAAATAAAAAAGTAAACTAAGTGAGACAGAACAAAAGAAAGTCAGCTAGTTTACCTTTAAACCAGCCACTGCTAAATTTCTCATCTGAGCAAGTTACCTGCTTTTCCTAGAAGCCTGACTTGTTGGAGATACAGCTTGCAATCACCCCTGCTGGGTCTCTAAGGACTCTGAAAAAATAATGGCCACAGAGGAAGCTGTGTGCAAGGCCTAGCAGGAAACATTAACTAGGCCATCCATTGCCTGGTTAACAAAGCAAAAACCCATTGTGGAGATTTTGTTTTTGGCTGAGGCAGAAATCAAGGGAACAGCTCGAGCCCTGAAATATGGTAAGAGGGATTATATCCCTTATCACAGAGGAAGATGCTTCTGTGGTGGTGAAGAGAAGAAAATTCCTCTTTCCTACCGATTCTTCAGAGAAGATTGACGCGAGTGGGGTTTTACTCCACAGTAAACTAATGGAGATTAACACCCCCTAAGAATCTGTGTATATGACCACAGACAGGAGGCTGTCCCTACACTAGGCTCAGGATTCAGATTTCTCAAGACTGCTCAGACCCTCAAAGTTAATGATTATAAACAATAGAAGCTGATATGCTTACTCAGAGAAACTGCTGACGTCTTTGTTCCCTTCTTCAACCTATCCTCTGGGCTAGTGAGCAAATAGCCTTCAATAAAAGCTGAGTGGAACAAATAGCACTCAGGGCCACCCCTCAAACTCCACAAATAGGCAGTGGTCCCCTGTGCTTCCACCTTTGAAAATTCCATTCTGTGTGTCTTGTCTGTCTCTCCTTGTTTCTAATTTCTTCAGTCGACCACAGCCACAGGTCTTAACGGACCCTGCCCCTGGTGGGATCCCAGCAAAAAGGCATATTATCTTGTAAAAATCTAATTACTGTGTACTTAATAATTTCAAAAAATGAAAACATTTGTTAATTTTAAAGTTAACTAACCTCTTAATGACTTTGTTGTATCTCCTTTTGTTGGAAAGCATTTGGTATTGGTTGCTTCAGGGAGGTGCACAGTTTCAACTGATCCTGTAGATGGGTATCAGTCATTTGTGACCTTAAAAGCATCTTGATTTGGGTTAGGTAGGAGAATTTGGGTTAGGTAGGTAGATTCTCAGCAATAAATGGTTGGAAAGCAAGAAAGTGTATTTTGAATATTGTCCAAAGCGTGAATATTCTACTGCTACATCTTTCTGTATTTCAATTGGATCTTTCTTAGTATGAAACAATGATTTTAAAATGTCTTTTCCTGAGAGCTTAGTCAGTTCTATCTTTAGTTCTTTAGGTTCCTTGGTGGTATCAACTAGGCTGAGCCTGAAATGCTCATTTGAGTGTGATGCGATGAAGTCAGTGATCCTTTAGTTGTATTCTCCAATTAATAGGTCTATTACAGCTGTGTATTCTTCACATGATTCACACATGTCATTCTGCTTATTAATGACCTTTGAAAACTATTCATCTGAAATTTCCTTGTGAAGAATTACTTTGGGAAAAGATTGTTTTTTTAAATGCTTGTATTTTTATCTACAGATCATATATAGACTTAGGCAAGGATATAGTTAAATAGTTTGATTTGACATGGTATATCACACAGAAAGTCTGCATTCTTATAGAAATCTTCTTTCAATAATTCTCATTGCTGATTCTCTCTAAAATTTATCTGTTCTCACAGAAGTAAACTTTTGACTAATAATTGTCCTGGCATAGCCAGTGCACTTCGGAATGATATGGCAGATCAGGCAAATCCACACTGAATACTTCATCCTTCACCTTCAGCAAGTTATGAGACTAACAATGCTGTGCTGCATTTGCACGAATCAGATAACTTATAACTTGTTGCCAAGTGTCACTTAAAATAGTAGCTTTAGCACAGAGATTTTGCTGATCAAAAATACAATGAAAAGAAATGAGAGCTTCTGGATCTGTTAATAAGTTTTTTATTTGTGCAGTTAAACCCTTTATGTTTCCCTGTAATGGAAGGTGCACCATCTGAACATATACTCTTTAAATTTACCAAATTTACTCCAGCTTTATGACATTTATCTTAAAAGGTGTTGAGGATACCTATTCCCTGTGTTTTCTTGGCAAGAGTACCCAAAGCAAGTAATTCTTCGTAGCCAAAAAAAATCTGTTATGACCCAAGTGAAATTTAAAACATGTGCTGAGTTGGTAGTATCATCTGATTTATCCAGAGTGATTGACTAATATACCGTATATGCTCGAGTATAAGTATTTTTTTCGGCACAAAATTTGTGCCGAGTTCGGGTTGAAAAAACTCGGCTTATACTTGAGTATATAGGTACATTTTTCCCCCCAGAAGTATTTCATGAAGTTGTTTTGTTAGGTTGAAGGCTAACTCATGGTTCTGATCAGTTATGGTTCTCCTGGAAAGAGGCAGTTGTTTGTACTTTGCAATGGTGTTGGTGTCCAAGCATTGTAACATCTTCAACTGTGCTTTCTTTCACAATCTGTACATCACTGAATGGCTTCTGTTTTTTCCCAAACTACTTTATTAGTTGCGACAGTGACATTATTTTCAGGTTTTATTGCTGCTGGAAAAAATTGTCTTTGCTTTTGCTTTTCATCTTTCAATTTCTGCAATACAATCTTTTGTGCCTCTCCATCTAATTTAAAATATTTGTTGTCCTTATGAATGTTATAATGCTGATGAGCACTGAATTTCTTTAATGTTGATATTGTAGTGTCACAAAGCAACTAAATCATCTATAGCTTAAACAAGATAATGTTGTGATTCCTAATTCTCATTAAAAATGTTTCTTTTTCTTTCAGTGTCCTCTTGGTTTCTTAGACAAGTTGGGGTGTTAAGTGGACAATTAAAAAATTCTGTTGAGTAACTATTCGCAAATTCCACTTCTAACAGAAACAGTGCACTATTGTCAAAAGCTGATAACCGAATGGCAAACTCGACCTCCAAAATCTCTCACCAACTAGCCTTGTGCAGTTGTGGGGCCAGTGGCAGGAGCAGTAGCACAGCAGTCATTAATTAGCCCTTATGGCCTACTAGTGTTTTTGTTTTTGTTTTTTTAATTGTTGGGGATTCATTGAGGGTACAAAGAACCAGGTTACATTGATTACATTTGTTAGGTAAGGTTCCTCCTATAATTGTGTTCCACTCCTTTCTTTCCTCTCTCTGCACTCCCCTTCTCTATCCCCCTCTATCATGTACTAAGTCATTAATCTTCCTTATATCATAATTGAGTACATAGGATTCTTGCTTCTCCATTCTTGTGATGCTTTACTAAGAATAACGTTTTCCACTTCCATCCAGGTTAATAAAAAAGTTGTAAAGTCTCCGTCTTTTTTAATGGCTGAATAGTATACCACAGCTTGTTAATCCATTTCTGGGTTGGTGGACATTTAGACTGTTCCCACATTTTGGCGATTGTAAATTGAGCTGCAATAAATAGTCTAGTGCAAGTGTCCTAATGGTAAAAGGATTTTTTTTCTTCTTCTGGGAAGATGCCTAATAATGGGATTGCAGGATCAAATGGGAGGTCTAGTTTGAGTTCTACAGGGTTTCAGGGTTCTCTATACTTCTTTCCAAAAAAAGTTTGTATTAGTTTGCAGTCCCACCAGCAGTGTAAAAGCGAGTTCCCTCCTCTCCACATACATTTGAGATTTTGTAATTTGGGCCATTCTCACTGGAGTTGGATGATACCTTAGGATGGTTTTGATTTGCATTTTTCTAATAATTAGGGACAATGAGCATTTTTTCATATGTTTATTAGCCCTTAATCTGTCTTCTTTAGAGAAGGTTCTGTTCATCTCTGTTGCTCAATGACATAAGGGATTGTTGGCTCATTTTATGTTGATTGATTTGAGTTCTCAGTAGATTCTAGTTATCAAGTTTTTGTCCTATTCAAAATATGCAAATATCCTTTGTTATTGTGCAAGTTGTCTATTTTCTTTGGTTGTTGTCTCTTTAGCTGTACAGAAGCTTTTCAGTTTCATTAAGTCCCATTTGTTTATTTTTGTTGTTGCAATTGCACAGGAAGTCATCTTCATAAAGTCTTTCTCCAGGCTGATATCTTCAAGTATTTTTCCCAGGCTTTCTTTGAGGATTTTTATCATTTCATGCCTTAAATTTAGGTCTTTTATCCAACTTGAATCAATTTTTGTGAGTGGAAAAAGGTGTGGGTCCAGTTTCAGATTTTTATATGTGGATATCCAGTTCTCCCAACACCATTCATTGAGTAGGGATACTTTACCCCAGTGTATGTTCTTGTTTGGTTTATCAAAGATTAGGTGGCTGTAAGATGTTAGTTTCGTCTCCTGGTTTTCTATTCGATTCCAGATGTCTATGTCTCTATTTTTGTGCTAATACCATGCTGTTTTGACCACTATGGCCTTGCAGTACAGCCTAAAGTCTGGTAGGCTGATACCTCCAGCTTTGTTTTTATTAATAAGTATTTTCTTAGCTATATAGGTTTTTTATCTGGTTCCATACAAAATGAAGAATTATTTTTTTCAAGTCATGAAAGTATAATGTTGGTATTTTAACAGGGATGGCATTGAATCTGTAGATTGCTCTGGGAAGTATAAACATTTTAACAATGTTGATTCTTCCCAGCCATGAGCCATGTATGTTCTTCCATTTGTTAATATCTTCTGCTATTTCTTTCTTAGGATTTTGTAATTTCCTTTATAGGGGTCCTCCTCTGTCACATCTCATTTCTGACACCACTTGTCAGGGCCCAAGACTGGCCAGGTCTCGGACCGGCTTAACTAGTTTCCCGACGCGGACCACTAAGTTACCTTGCTCAGGTCTATTAGGTGCCTGAGGGCTATATCCTTTAGCTGGAGAAAGAGAGTGTCTTAGAGAGAGTAAAGCAGTCTTAGAATAGATAGATCTTAGTCTTTAGTAGAGCTTGGTAATCTTCAGCAGAGACCATGCTGGTGTTCTGCAGGCAGGAGAGGAGACAGAATCAGAGTAAGCGAGTCTGTGATAGAACGCCCATGCTCCTGACTGCCGTCTCCTCCAGCCTAATACAAGGCTGATCTCGTGCCTCTCCATGCCGCAGGTGTAGAGACTGCCAATTCACCACTGCTCTCATCTCGCGAGCTCTCATGCTTATTAGAGCTAAATCCCTCTCTCCATGCCCTTTTAACTAAGGTGTTACATTGAGCTATGCAAGTATTTCTTATAACACTCACTCCTACTAGCCATAGGCTATATGGGCTGCTACACTCCACCTCTTTTTTTTAGTTAGTTTCCTAGATATTTCTTTCTTTTTTTTTTTTTTTTGAGGCTACTGTAAGGGGATTGTGTCCTTAATTACCTTCTCATCTTGGCTGTTATTGGTATATACAAAGGCTACTAATTTGTGGACATTAATTTTATATCTTGAGACATTACTTTGATCACTTCCAGGAGTCTTGTGGTTGAGTCTTTGGGGTTCTGTAAGTATAAGAACATATCGTAAGCAAAGAGGGAGAATTTGATGGCTTACTAGTTTTAATTGTGCTGGTCAATCTGCAAGGATTCGTTCATTAGAACTCATTTTGTTCTTTGGTAATTTAAATATGTTCATTTTAAAAATAAAAGATGAACAAAAATGTATTAATAAAAATAAAAGGATTTGTTCTATAAAATTTGGATTTAGTCCACAATTAAGAACCTAGAGGGCCACATGTGGGTTAAAGGTGGCAGGTTCTTCACCTCCGTTTTAGGTGTATTTAACTACCAAAGATTATAGTTATTAATTTATGTCATATAATGAAAATATTGAGGATAATTTTATTAATAAATACTAATGATTAAACAGCATTGTATAACTGTTAAAATCTAATTCCATTTTTTTTTCTTCTTTTGTTTTGAGACAGAGTCTCACTGTGTCACCCTGCATAGAGAGCTGTGGTGTCATAGCTCACAGCAACCTCTAACACTTGGGCTTACACGATTTTCTTGCCACAGTCTCCCTATTAGCTGGGACTATAGGCACCTGCTACAATTTCCAGTCATTTTTTTGTTGTAGTTGTCATTGTTGTTTGGTAGGCCCTGGCTGTGTTCAAACCCACCAGCCTGGGTGTATGTTGCCGGTGCCCTACCCACTGAGTTATGGGCACTGCCTCTAATTCCATTTTAGTTGTTTTTTTTTTTTTTTTTTAAAGTAGAATTGTGTGGCTCGGCGCCTGTAGCGCAGTGGTTACGGTGCTGGGCACATGTACCGAGGTTGGCAGGTTTGAACCCGGCCCTGGCCTGCTAAACAATAATGATAACTACAACAAAAAAAATAGCCAGGTGTTGTGGCAGGCACCTGTAGTCCCAGCTATTTGGTAGGCTGAGGCAAAAGAATCACTTAAGCCCGAGAGTTTGAGGTTGCTGTGAGCTGTGACACTACGTCACTCTACTGAGTGTGACATAGTGAGACTCTGTCTCAAAAAAAAAAGTAGAATTGTGGAATATCAAATATATACACTGTGTGTTATAGTTGCTTTGCAGTATTCACACTGGTGTGAGCTCCCTGCAACAGACATCTTTTGCTAGAGATATAGCGCTACCTTTTAAGAGGGATATAAGAAAGAAGGTCTAAAAATACTGCCCTCAGTCTCACATGGGGTGAAGTAATTAGATATATTTATTAATATAGGAAGCATTAAGGTTTGAAAGCTTCTTTCACATATTTCAGAGTTTATGAGATTGAAGGGGAAGCAGTCTTGTTTATTATTTCTGAAGGCCAATGTAGAGCTATTAAGTAGAAGTTACAAAATGGCAGATTTTTAACTCAAAATTCAGAAGAACCTTACTACTATATAAGCTATTCTATAGGACAGTGTGTATTCATTCATAGGTAAGAAATGTCTCTGGAGATATTTAAAACAAAGGTAAAACACATCTGTCTGCCTTCCTACAGTATATAGAACATTGGACTTTGGGAGGGGAATTGTGGGTAGTAATCAGAGGGCTTATGAATTTTGGTATAAACATTTTGTGAAATCAAACTTTAGAAAATAAGGAATTAAAGCAAAAACCATAGGTAATACCTAGCATACCTGTAAATTTGTCCTCAGTGGAATTCAGATATTTTCACATCACTTTAGAGATGTTGATATTACAAAACATTGTTTATTGACCATTAAACCACAATTATATACAAAACTTTAATTTTCCCAATCACCACTAAGTCTTGTTATTTAATGTATTAATAAATTAAGATGCTGTGATCTAATACTTTGTAGAATGCTATTGATCAGTTCTTTATAGCGTGAGATTTAAAAGGCTCTTCCAGTGAGTGGATTCTGCTGTATACCTACGTATTATAAATAATCTCTTCTCCTTTTCTCTGCTCCCCATGCATGATGGATGTTATATGTTCTTATCAAGACAAGTTGTTTAATTCAGGATTATCATGAATGTGTGTATGTGTCTGTACATGTGTGTATGAGGGGAGTATAAGAGGTATAGTCTTCAATATTCTTCAGATGATTTTTTTTATATGTGTGTGTTTATATGTACATATATATATACACATATATATATATTTTGTATTATTCAATACAGGAGTATTTGTTTAATTCAGGAGTATCATGAATGTGTGTATGTGTCTGTACATGTGTGTGTGAGGGGAGTATAAGAGGTATAGTCTTCAATAGTCTTCAGATGATTTTTTTATATGTGTGTGTTTATATGTACATATATACATATATATTATTAAAAACAATATAATACATAATATATATGTATTAAAAACAACTGAAAATGTAAGTAAGCTGCATCTGAGATCTTTACAGAACGTGAAAACAGTACCAATTCTTTCCTATGATTTTTTTACATAATAGTTTGGGCTGACCTCCAGAATATGGTGAGAAGGAATAATACTTATTGGGGAAAGCTGTTTATTTGGCTTTAATAATGTGCTCATTTTTGTTTAATTTTCTGAAGCCCATTGTTTCTTTCTTTCATCAGAATCTTGATGTAGTCCATCCAAAAGAAGCAACACCCCCATCTACTTTTACTACTAGTATACGACCTGCACGAGTTGTATCTTCAACTTCCGAGGAAGAAGAAGCATTTACGGAGAAATTTCTTAAAATTAATTGCAAATATATTACCAGTGGCAAGGTAATGAACAACACCTTGGAGAACACTTCTAATCATGCTGTATATATTACTAATGTATGACAGTTTGACATTTCTATTTTAAGCAATGAACATCAGCAAATGCTTGAATATTTTAAAAAGATATAGATGACATTATTAGTTTGGACTTTGAACATAACTTAGAGTCTGGTGGTCTGTTGTACCTGTTAAAGGCAATGGGATATAAACAAATTCACTGCAATAAGTCATAGCTAATTTGCTGTTGGTAGAATATTTCATAAACACATAGAAACACCACTACGGGGCATTGTTTGGAGTACTAACTTTTGCAAACTTAGTTTAACACATAAATAGGAAGATAACTAATATTTATTGAGTACTTACTATATGCCAGAAACTGAAGTATTTTATTTAACTTACGAATTCAAAACAATCCTGTGAAATAGGCAGTCCCATTTCTTCTTCACAGAGAAAGCAAAATTCAGAAAAGCAAAAACCATAGGTAATACCTAGTATACCTGTAAATTTGTTAGTTATATTTAGTACTTGATATAATTAGTACTATCAGTTCCTCCCTATATATTGTTAAGAACAAATCCTTTTATTTTTATTAATACATTTTGTTCATCTTTTATATTTTTATTTTATTTTTAAAATGAACATATTTAAATTACCAAAGAGTAACATAAATTCTAATGAACTAATCCTTGCAGATTGACCAGCACAATCAGAACACTAGTAAGCCATCAAACTCTCCTCCTTTGCTGATGATATGATCTTAAGCTCAGAGAACCCCCGATGTCTCTATTATAGCCAGAGTTCAAACCTAGTTTGCATGTTTTATCTACTACACCTTGCTGCCTATCTAAGCAGAAAACTTCTAGTCTGCAAAGGGAATATAATAAAGTAATAGAGTTGGAAAATAAACTCCATGTTTTGTTTAAAAATTTAGTGTAGACAGGGGCTATGTTTTTCCGCCATACAAAAAACAAGAGGGAATTGTTGGGCCCTGCCATGTGCCCGAGGCCTAGTGCAACTTCCTGAGCGTGACTAGATGTAGATCCATCGAGCTACTTCCGCGTAGCAACGACTCAGCAAGGCCCGGCCTGAAACTGCCTCTACCTAGATACAGCCAATGTGGTACCATGCCACTGGCCCGACCCTGTCACTCACCTCTTCCCCTGCCTTCTTTCCCTGCCCTTTCTCCACAATAAAAAAAATAAATAAATTCAAAAAATAAAAATAAAATAAAAAAAAAAGAAAAATTAGGGTAAGGAAACAGATAAAAGAAATCACTCATGAGGAAGAATCAGCAGAAAACTCCTGCTGACATGAAAAACCAGTCCAGAGCATCCCCTCCCCCCCAAGAGACCACAAGGTAGCTACTGCAGAGGATTTCATTTATTAAGAAATCTTAGAAATGACAGAAAAGGAATTTAGAATACAGATGATGAAAACAATGAAGGAAATGATGGAAACAATGAAGGAAACTGCTGATAAAGTGGTAAATAACCAAAAAGAAATTCAAAAACAGAATCAAATAAGAGATGAAGGATATGAAGACTATAGAAGGGATACAGCAGAGCTGAAGGAACTGAAGCAGTCTATTAGGAAACTTAAAGATGCAATAGAAAGTATCAACAACAAATTAGACCATACAGAAGAAAGAAGCTCAGAGGTTAGAGGACAAAACTCTTCAAATAACTCAGATAGTTAAAGAGACAGAAAAGAGGAGAGAGAAAGCAGAACGTTTACTGACAGAATTATGAGACTTTCTGAAGTGTTCAAACATATGAGTTATAGGTATCCCAGAAAGAAGAATGCTCCAGGGGAATGGAAGCCACACTAGAGAATATTATAATTGAAAATTTCCCAAATATCGCCAAATATTCTGACACATTCCTTTCAGAAGGATATCAGACCCCAGGTTGCCTCAACTCTAAATGAGCTTCTCTGAGACACATTGCGATGAAAGAAAAGATTCTTCAAGCTGCCAGGAGTAAGCACCAGTTGACCTACAGGGGCACATCCATCAGGGTGACTGCAGACTTTGCTAATGTAACTTTCCAAGCAAGAAGATAATGGTCATCTACCTTTAATCTACTTAAACAGAACAATTTCAAGCCCAGAATTCTATATCTTGCTAAGCTAAGTATAAAATTGGTGGAGAAATCAAATCATTTACAGATATACAAACATTGAGGTAAATTGCCACAACAAGACCAGCTGTACAGGAAATACTTCAACCTGTTCTACCCACTGACCATCACAATGGATCAACTGCAAACTAAGAACTCATCGATTAAAGGACAGATCCTAACTTCCATACTGATGCAAATGATAAAACTAAGCAATGGACTCTCACAAAATAAGATGAATAGAACACTACCACACTTATCAATTATCTCAATAAATGTTAATGGCTTGAATTCCCCACTGAAGACGCATAGATTTGCTGAGTGGATTCAAAAACACAAGCCATCTATTTGCTATCTGCAGACAACACACCTAGCTTCAAAAAACAAATTAAAACTCTGAGTTAAGGGTTGGAAGACAATTTTTCAGGCAAATGGAATTCAGAATAAAAGAGGAGCTGTAATCTTATTTTCAGATACATGTGAATTTAAAGCAACTGAAGTCAAAAAACACAAAGATGGTCACTTTATATTTGTCAAGGAAAAAATACAACAAGAAGACATTTTGATTCTAAATATTTATGCACCCAATTTAAATCCTCCCAGATTCTTGAAACAGACCTTACTCAGTCTTGAGCTCAGGAGTTTGAAGTTGCTGTGAGCCACTATGCCATAGCACTCTACTAAGGGCAACATAGTAAGACTCTGTATCAAGAAAAAAAAAAAAAAAATCCTATAATACCATAATAACAGGGGACTTCAACACTCTTGTTACAGAGCTGGACAGATCCTCTAAACAGAAATTAAAAAAAGATATAAGAGACTTAAGTGAGACCCTAGAACAACTGTGCTTGATAGAAGCATATAGAACACTCCATCCCAAAGATAAAGAATATACATTCTTCTCATCACCCCATGGAACATTCTCCAAAATTGATCATATCATAAGACCCAAAACAAACCTCAACAGAATCAAAAGAATTGAAATTTTACCTTGTATCTTCTCAGACCACAAGGTGCTAAAGGTGGAACTGAATTCCAACAAAAATGTTCAACCCCACATAAAGGCATGGAAATTAAACAACCTTCCATTGAATAAAAGTTGGGTGCAGGGAGAAATAAAACAGGAATTCATTAATTTGCTTGAGCATAACAACAATGAAGACACAAGCTACCAAAACCTGTGGGATACTACAAAAGCAGTTCTCAGAGGAAAATTTATCGCTTTAGATGCCCACATTCGAAAAACAGAAAGAGAGCACATCAACAAACTCACAAGCCATCTTATGAAATTGGAAAAAGAACAATCTAAGCCTAAACCCAGTAGAAGAAAAGAAATATCCAAAATTAAATCAGAGATCAATGAAATTGAAAACAAAAGAAATGTTCAGAAAATTAATGAAACGAGTTTCTTTTTTGAAAAAATAAATAAAATAGATAAACCTTTGGCCAGACTAACTAGAAATAGAAAAGTAAAGTCTCTAGTAACCTCAATCAGAAATGATAAAGGGGAAATTACAACTGATGCCACAGAGATACAAGAGATCATGCCCAGAAATTTGACAATGTGAAGGAAATGGATCCATACTTGGAATCACACCCTCTCCCTAGACTTAGCCAGGAAGAAATAGAGCTCCTGAATAGACCAATTTCAGACACTGAGGTTAAAGAAATAATAACAAATCTTCCAACAAAAAAATGCCCTGATCCAGATGGCTTCACACCAGAATTCTATCAAACCTTCAAGGAAGAGCTTATTTCTGTACTTCAGAAATTATTCCAAAAAATTGAGGAGGAAGCAATCTTCCCCAACACATTCTGTGAAACAAACATCACCCTGATACCAAAAACCAGGAAAAGACCCAACTAAAAAGAAGAATTTCAGACCAATTTCACTAATGAATATAGACGCAAAAATTCTCAACAAAATCCTAGCCAATAGATTACAGCTTATAATCAAAAAAGTCATACATCCTGATCAAGTATGTTTCATCCCAGGGGTGCAAGGCCGTTTTAACATATGCAAGTCCATAAACATTAGCCACCATATTAACAGAACCAAAAATAAAGACCATATGATCTCAATAGATGCAGAGAAAGCATTCGATAAAATTCAGCATCTTTTTCTAATTAGAACTCTGAGAAGTATAGGAATAGGTGGCACATTTCTGAAACTGATCAAACCTATTTATGACAAACCCACAACTAATATTTTACTGAATGAAGTAAAACTGAAAACTTTTCCCCTTAGAACTGGAACCAGACTAGGTTATCCTCTGTCACCATTACTATTCAACATAGTGCTGAAAATTCTAGCCTATACAATTAGGCAAGACAAGGAAATAAATGGAATCCAAATGGGAGCAGAGAAGGTCAAACTCTCCCCATTTGCTGATGATATGATCTTATACTTAGAGAACCCCAAAAACTCAACCACAAGACTCCTGGAAGTCATCAAAAAATACAGTAATGTCTCAGGATATAAAATCAATGTCCACAAGTCAGTTGCCTTTGTATACGCCAATAACAGTCAAGATTAGAGGCTAATTAAGGACACAACTCCCTCCGCCATAGCTCTAAAGAGAATGAAATACCTAGGAATATACCTAACAAATGAGATGAAGGACCTCTATAAAGAAAATTATGAAATCCTAAGAAAGAAAATAGCAGAGGATATTAACAAATGGAAGAACATATCATGCTCATGGCTGGGAAGAATCAACATTGTTAAAATGTCTATACTTCCCGAAGCAATCTACCTATTCAATGCCATTCCTGTTAACATACCAACATCGTACTTTCAAGATTTGGAAAAAATGATTCTACATTTTTTATGGAAGCAAAAAAAAAAAAAAAAAAAAAAAAAAACCTGTATAGCTAAGGCAGTTCTTAGTAAAAAAAATAAAGCTGGAGGCATCACCATGCCAGATTTTAAGCTGCACTACAAAGCTATAGTGGTCAAGACAGCATGGTAATGGCACAAAAATAGAGACATAGACATTTGGAATAGAATAGAAAACCAGGAAATTAAACTAACATATTACAACCATCTAATCTTTGATAAACCAAACAAGAACATACCTTGGGGGAAAAAACTCCCTATTCAATAAATGGTGCTGGGAGAACTGGATATCTACATGTAAAAGACTGAAACTGGACCCAAACCTTTCTCCACTCACAAAAATTGATTCAAGATGGATAAAGAACTTATATTTAAGGCATGAAACAATAAAAATTCTCAAAGAAAGCATAGGAAAAACACTGGAAGATATTGGCCTGGGGAAAGACTTCATGAAGAAGACTGCTGTGGCAATTGCAACAACAAAAATAAACAAATGGGACTTCATTAAACCAAAAAGCTTCTGTACAACTAAGCAGACAACAACCAAAGCAAATAGACAACCTACACATTGGAAAGGATATTTGCATATTTTGAATCAGACAAAAGCTTGATAACTAGGATCTATAGAGAACTCAAATTAATCCACATGAAAAAAGCCAACAGTCCCATATATCAATGGGCAAGAGACACAAATAGAACCTTTTCTAAAGAAGACAGATAAATGGCTAGTAAATATATGAATAAATGGTCATAATTCCTATTTATTAGAGAAATGCACATCAAAACCACCCTGAGATATCATCTAACCGCAGTGAGAATGGCCCACATCACAAAATCTCAAAAGTGCAGATGCTGGCTTGAATGTGGAGAGAAGGGAACACTTTTACTCTTCTGGTGGGACTATAAACTCATACAACCTTTTGGGAAGGAAGTATGAAGAACCCTCCAGGAACTCAAGCTAGACCTCCCATTTGATCCTGCAATCCCATTACTGAGCGTCTACCCAGAAGGAAAAAAATCTTTTTATCGTAAAGACACTTGCACTAGACTGTTTATTGCAGCTCAATTTACAATCGCCAAAATGTGAAAACAGCCTAAATGCCCACCAACCCAGGAATGGATTAACAAGTTGTAGTATATGTACATCATGAAATACTATTCAGCCATTAAAAAAAATGGAGACTTTACAGCCTTTGTATTATCCTGGATGAAAGTGGAAGACATTATTCTTAGTAAAGCATCACAAGAAGGGAGAAGCATGAATCCTATGTACTCAATTTTGATATGAGGACAATTAATGACAATTAAGAATGCAGTGGGGGTGGGGGAAGAGAAGAGCTGAGAGAGAAAGAAGGAGAGAAGGTGGAGTAAGGAAGAGAAGAGAGAGGGAAGGAGGGAGGGAGGTGGGGCCTTGGTGTGTGCCACACCTTTTGGGGGCAAGACGCGATTATAAGAGGGACTTTACCTAACATATGCAATCAGTGTAACCTGATTTCTTGTACCCTCAATGAATCCCCAACAGTAAAAAAAAAAAAAAAGAAGTTTGCATGTGAGTAAGTTGGTTACAAAAAATCTCTAGTTAAAGCTCGGCACCCATAGCTCACTGGGTAGGGTACCAGCCACATACACCTGGGCCTGCCAAATAACAATAGCAACTACAACCAAAAAATCATCGAGCATTATGGTGGGTGCCTGTAGTCCCAGCTACTTTGGAGGCTGAGGCAAGTGAATCACGTAAACCCAATAGTTTGAGGTTGCTGTGAGCTATGACATCATAGAACTCTACTGAGAAAGACATAGACTTTGTCTCAAAAAAATCCCACAAATAACAATACCAATATTCAATTTAATATTCTATAATAAAATTAGATCATGACCTTATAAGAGCTCAATAGAGAATAATATTTTTCTTTTTTTGGATCAATAAGGAATGTATACAGAGAATGCATGTTATCAATAACCATTTATATGCCTTGTCTGATATTTTATGCAAAGAAAATGTAAATAACAATGACAATGTAATTTCACTATGATTTTTTTCAGATGAAAAAATACGAACACATCTTTCTATAAAGTGCTATTAATATTAAACAGCTCGGCACCTGTAGCTCAAGCGGCTAAGGCACCAGCCACATACACCAGAGCTGGCAGGTTCGAATCCAGCCTGGGCCTGCCAAACTACAATGACAACTACAACCAAAAAATAGCTGGGCATTGTGGTGGGCATCTGTAATCCCAACTACTTGGAGTCCGAGGCAAGAGAATTGATAAGCCCAGGAGTTGGAGGTTTCTGTGAGCTGTGCCAAGCTCAGTGCATGTGGCTGGTGCCATAATCGCTGTGCCTCGGGTGCCAAGCCCTGGCTATTTTTTTAGAGATGGGATCTTGCAATCCACCCACCTCAGTCTCCTAGGGTGCTAGTATTACAGTTGTGAGCCACTGAGCCCAGCCTTTTCCTACATTTTTATTGTGTTATAATTGACAATCAACTGTATACATTTAAATTGTACAATATTTGACTGGGCATGTTGGCTCATGGCTGTAATCCTAGCACTCTGGGAAGCCAAGGTAGGTGGATTGCTTGAGCTCAGGAATGCAAGACCAGCCTGAGCAAGAGCAAAACATCATCTTCACTAAAAACAGAAAAACTGAGGCAAGATGATCACTGGAGCCCAAGGGCTTCAGGTTGCTTTTAGCTATGATGCCATGGCACTCTACTCAGGGTACCAGAATGAGACTCTGTCTCAATAAATAAATAAATAAATAAATAAATAAATTGCATAATTTGGATTGGGTGTAGTGGCATATGCCTGTAATCCTGGCATTTTGGGGGACTTATCTGGGTGGATTGCTTGAGCTAAAAAACTCAAAACAAGCTTGAGAAAGAGTGAGACCTAGTCTCCACAAAACAAACAAACAAACAAAAAAATTAGAAAAACCAGCTGGGAATTGTAGTGGGCACCTGTAGTCTCAGATACTTGGGAGGCTGAAGCAGGTGGATCACCTAAGCCCAAGGGTTTTAGGTTGCTGTGAGTTATGATGCCAGGGCACTCTACCAAGGACAATAGAGTGAGACCTTGTTTTTTAAAAAAAACCCAAATGTATAACCTGATAGGTTAGAAATGAATTGATATTTAAACACCTGGGAAAAGAACATCCCCCAAATCCACAATTCAACGTCTCTTAAAGTTTTCTTTTTTTTTTTTTTTTCTTTTTGAAGCAGAGACTCACTCTTACCTAGACTAGAGTGCCATGGCAACAGCCTAGCTCACAGGAACCACAAACTTCTGGGCTGAAACAATCCTCCTTTTCAGCCTGGAAAGTATGTGAAACTAGAGTAGTGCACCACAACCCAGAGGTAATTTTTCTATTTTTAGTAGAGCTTAGGTTTCACTCTCTCTGAAGCTTGTGTCTTGAACAGAAGAACTCATGTAATTCTCTTATCATAGCCTGTTAGAGTACTAGTATTACAGGCATCAATCACCACATACAGCCATTTTTCCATGACCTTTATCTGCATACACACGTCTATGTAATTTCCCCTTCTTAAAACAACTGATCCTGAGTGGTGCCTGTGGCTCAGTGGGTAGGGTGCCAGCCCCATATACTGAGGGTGGCAGTTCAAACCTGACCCCAGCCAAACTGCAACAAAAAAATAGCTGGACATTGTGGCGGGTGCCTATTGTCCCAGTTACTTGGGAGGCTGAGGCAAGAGAATCGCTTAAGCCCAGGAGTTGGAGTTTGCTGTGAGCTGTGACACCACAGCACTCTACCAAGAGTAATAAGTGAGACTCTGTCAAAAAAAAAAAAAAAATCCATGGGGCTGTGCCTGTGGCTCAAAGGAGTAGGGCACTGGCCCCATATTCCGGAGGGGGTGGGTTCAAGCCCAGCCCCAGCCAAAAACTGCAAAATAAATAAATAAATAAATACATACAAGATAAGCCATAAACAAACTTGGGGTAATATCTATAGAAAAAACACACAGCTATCATTACTAGTAGACATATAGCTGATTCATTTTTTAATTGAACCACATATTAAAGTATATAAAAGAGTAGAGATTTCATCTAAAATTATAATACACAGGTGAAACCAAACACAAAATAAATGGAGGTTTAAAAGCCTATAACGATAAGAAGCACACTAACATGGAATTGCAAAACAAGAAAAAAAATTAGATATTCAAATCTGTATACAACATTGTTATACCATTTTTTTAAATTTCTAGGTCACCTGGAGTGGCTCACAGTTGAAGTCCTACCACTTTGAGAGGTTGAGGTGAAAGGACTACTTGAGGTCAGAAGTTTGACACCAGCCTGAGCAACAGTGAGAGCCCATCTCTACTAAAAGAAGAAAGTGATAGCCAGGAGTTGTGGTTGGCACCTGTTGTTCCAGCTACTCGAGAGGTTGAGGCAGGAGGATCTCTTGAAACCCACATGTTGAAAGTCATTTGAAGCTGGGATGGTGCTACAGCAGTAGTTTTCAACCTTCCTAATTTCCGCCTTGTTACAAATGGATAAAAGGGGTCACAACCCACAGGCTGAGAACCACTGTGCTACAACATTCTTATCCCAGGTAACAGAGTGAGGCTCCCTCTCAAACAAAAATTCTCTTCTCTAGATAATTACACTGTTTCACTATGACTGTGGACCGATCCAAAACAGGTATATTCTCTTAATATTAGTTAACATTTTATTGAATAAGAGCAGGTATATGTAATATTTTATGCAACATATGGCAACAAAATTTCATGGAAAATGTACGATTTATTTATTCATTTATTTTTGAGACAGAGTTCCACTATGTCCCCCTCGGTAGAGTTCCCTGACGTCACAGCTCACAGCAACCTCAAAGTCTTAGGCTTAAGCAATTCTCTTGCCTCAGCCTCCCAAGTAGCTGAGACTACAGGCGCCCACTACAAAGCATGGCTATTTTTATTTTTTTTGTAGTTGTCATTGTTGCTTGGCAGGCCCGAACTGGGTTTGAATCCACCAGTCAGTGTATGTGGCTGGCACCCTAGCCGCGGAGCTACAGGCGACAAGCCTATGGGGAAAAATGTTTTAATGACACCCCAGCATAGTGACTTATATCTTCTTCTTAATTATTATTATTATTATTTTGAGACAGAGCCTCAAGCTGTTGCCCTGGGTAGAGTGCCATGGCATCACAGCTCACAGCAACCTCCAACTCCTGGGCTCAAGAAATTCTCCTGCCTCCACCTCCCAAGTAGCTGGAACTACAGGCACCCACTACAATGCCTGGCTATTTTTTGGTTGCAGCTGTTATTGTTGTTTGTCAGGCCCAGGCTAGATTCGAACCCACCAGCTCAGGTGTATGTGGCTGGCACCTTAGCCACTTGAGCCACAGGTGCTGAGCCTTCCTTATGTATTTATTTATTTTTTCAGTTTTTGACCGGGACTGGGTTTGAACCCACCACCTCTGTTATATGGGGTCGGTACCCCACTTTTTTGAGCCACAGGTACCGCCTTATTTATTTATTTAGAGACAGAGTCTCACTTTGTTGCCTTCAGTAGAGTGCTGTGGCATCACAGCTCACAGCAACCTCCAGCTCTTGGGTGTAGGAGATTGTCTTGCCTCAGCCTCCCAAGTAGCTGGAACTGCAGGCACCCACCACATCACCCAGCTATTTTTTGTTGTTGTTGCTGTTGCAGTTTGGCCAGGGCTGGGTTTGAACCTGTCACCCTCAGTATATGGGGCTGGCACCCTACTCACTAAGCCATAGGTGCCTCCCCTTCTTACTTATTTAAAGGATCACTTCAGTCCCAGAGTTTGACTGTAGCCTAGGCAATACAGTGAGACCCCATCTCACAAAATGTGATTTTATGAGAGCTTTAGGATCCAAGGAGGGGTTGTGAAGTCTCTTAATACCCCTAAGTGGTCATTTAGAGAAGGCAGACCCTCATTTACTTGGCAAACTAGAAGACCACTGGGGTCTTGGTTATTGACTGGAGAATGGCCTGCTCAACTTGGTCGCACTGAGAATTCTGAAGTGACTGTGTGGTCATCTCCAACTTCTCCCAACCATGATCTGGGAGTGGTCCTAGCCATCCAGAGACCTGGAGGAAGAAGCACACTCATGACCATGGAGACAGGCCTGCAGATTTTGGAATTTTGTGTGTGTGTATGTGTTTATAAAACTATTTGTGAACATATGTATATAAGTGTTCTTAAATACACACAGTAGAGCCTCACTACATTGACCATCTCCTCAGGTTTACCTGATCTTCATACACCAGACATACACCACATGTGTGTATTTATATAGGAGGCCTAGTTACCTATGCTAATCACCTCTGTATGTTGACTAGAGATAAAAAGGGAAAGACAAAGCCAGTCAGACAGCACAGCCATTTGGAATTATTTTATGCTGTAAGCTCCCAGCCAGTAAATAAAGACTTTCCTCTTATAAACATGGTGTTTGGGTGTTCTTTTTCTCTATTGGGCCTCGTCTTCCTGCAACAATAGCTGTAATTCTTTTTTTTCCTCTGTATGCCTTGTCATGTTTAAGTACCAAAGTTTTTAAATTTCCCTTAAGAACAATCAAAGAGGGGGCTGGAGACAAGATGGCTGACTGAAGTCACCTTTCCTCTGGAGGCTCCCATCCAGGAAGAGAGTTAAAGAACAGAAATTTAGCAAGTAACATGGTGGATTAGAGCTGCACCAAGAGAGAAGGTTGAAGAACGCACATCAACCCTGCTGAGGCAAGCTGCAACCCCAAGATACAAACAAAAGGTACAAAATCCATCACCAAGTGGATGGGAGTCCCCTCCCCCATGAGAATGGTTCAGAGTACCCCATAAACAAATGAGCAGAGTTCAAAAGTCCTAATGCTATACTCCATGGGAGAGACCCTCTAAAAACTGAACCTACTTCCCCTACTACGGTGCCACGGCGCTCTCCTGCTAGGAATAAAACTGTGTAAAACTGTATATATTCTCTACCTGCAATTCAGAGCTCCCAGCATTCCGTTCCCCTCTCACTCTGAGGTCTGGAGGCCTGTTCCCCAGGAGTCCAGATTTTTGGGTGATTTCTTGAGGGGTGTGGACAAGGCCTGGACTGCAGCTGGTCAGTGCTGATTCTGCAGCATGGGAGTGAGGAGAGGACAGTTGGATGAGAGGGAACCATGCTGGAGCAGCGGTGCCCCGAGGTGCAAAGCAGCAGCTACTTTTGGCAACAATAGGGCTCAGCCCTGGATATTCTGGAGTCACACCCCCTTTCTCTCTGGGCAACCAGAGGAGGCCGGGCATCTTCTCAGGTGGCAACCACTGTTGGAAGAGCGTGTGACTAGAAAATGCATGCCCAGAGCCAGAAGATTCCCAGGGTGGGGCTGACCCAGAGGACCACATTACTGAGCCTAAGATGCACCTGGCCCCCAGGGGATCCTCAGCCTAAACAATGGAGGGGAGGCAAAGGCTGGAACTGACAGGTAACCGTGCTGCAAATACAAACTACAGCAACACAGACAGGGCCTGAGGCACAGGTTCTGGGAACTCAAAACAGCTTCTCTTCTGCAAGGGAATTTAGCAGGGACAGAAAGAAATTTCCACAAAGTTGTTCTGTTCTGTCAGTAACATCAATCAGGGGTGGGGCTGGCACTGAGTGAACAGCCCCAGCCTCTCAAGGTTGTCAGACTTCACCTTCCCCTGCTGGATAGTGGCAGGGAGCAGCAGCCTGGCTGAGCAGACATAGATCTCCTTGTGATTCAGGCAGGTGCAAACCACTGAAGTATCTGCTCATTGGAGGCAACTGGGTCACAGCCCTGCGGGGTTATCAGTGACTAGATGTGACAGAGGTGCAAGGTGGGGAAGGAGGCATCAACCTTGCAAGACTAATCTATTTGTTGTGTGGGTCCTCCTGACTTCATGGAGCACTGGAGCAAGTCATATTTGAGTTGTCAGCAGACCCCTGCAATCTAGTTGCCAGAGACCTTTTAAAGTCTCCCACCTGAGACAGGTGCTGACTGAGACAATTTATTTGGACCATTTGAACCGAGCCAATTGCCCGAGGACTATCCAAGTAGTGCCCTGGGTGTGTGGTTGGAGAAAAGTTTGATTTTCTATTTCCAATTGTTACCTGTGGGGGGCAGGGTGACTTCATTGCTGTTATTTCTCCACAGCTGAGACTTCAACCCAGAGTATCTATTTCACTAAGGTCGGACAGAGACCAGCTGAAAACAAGACAGAGCCACTTAGCCCCACAACACCAAACAGGTCCCCAGTTTCTCAGGCCGTAGCACTGTACGGGTCCTTGGCAAAGCTCCAGGGGAAAAGTCAAACGGTGTAAAATAATCATGGGGCAGAATCAGCATAAACACTCTGGTAACATGAATAACCAAAGTAGATCAACCACCCCAAGGAAAGATATGGCATATGTAGCTAAAGGTCCCATTCATAAACAGCGAGCTGAGATGTCATAAATCTAATTAATAATTTGGATTGCAAAAAAGATTAATAGAATGGAGGAAGATTTGGAATTAGAAATTCAAGGAGCAATTCAAAAGTTGAAATTAGAAATTCGAGGAGAGATTCAAAAGTTGTCTCAAGAATTCAACGAATTTAAAGACAAAACCACCAAAGATTTTGACACACTGAAGCAAAAATTTGCAGTCCTCAAAGACATGAAAAATACAGCAGAATCTCTCAGTAACAGAGTGGAGCAAGCAGAAGAAAGGATTTCTGACATTGAAGACAAAGCCTTTGAATGCTCCCAAACTCTCAAAGAGGAAGAGAAATGGAGAGCAAAAATGGATCATTCTCTCAGAGAGCTCTGGGATAATTCAAAGAATGCCAATATCCACCTCATTGGAATCCCTGAAAGTGATGAAGTGGCTTCACAAGGCACAGAGGCCCTTCTCCATGAAATTATGAAAGAGAATTT
>CAUYPK010002851.1:0-53162 GCA_963574355.1 Loris lydekkerianus
CAGCAAGGCCCGGCCTGAAACTGCCTCTACCTAGATACAGCCAATGTGGTACCATGCCACTGGCCCGACCCTGTCACTCACCTCTTCCCCCGCCTTCTTTCCCTGCCCCTTCTCCACAATAAAAAAAAATAAATAAATAAATAAAAATAATAAAAAAAAATAAAAATAAAAAAATTAGAGTTTCATTAGTAGTATTATATAAGTGATTTCTTGATTCTAATTGTGAAAAAATATATTTTCATCATTGAATGAGCTTTTAGACAAGGTTAGTTCCTATCAATTTGAAACATTTTTAAAAAATCATTTCAGTGAGAATCTCAGCACTGTAGAAATGTGGAACCTTTAAGGAACAGAGATTTATGCAAGCAGTCAAATTCAGGCAGATTTTCACCAAGCTTCTGACATTGTAATCATGGATCTTTTGTCCTAACCAAGAATTTTCAGCTAATATTTCACAATTGATTTCACTTTAAATTGTTTGGGATTAATCCTTATTCGGGTAGAAATTGATGCTAATGAAATTAAATCAGAAGAGTTGGTTTCTCTCTCAGGAGGGAAATACATCAATTTCATCCAATTTCTAGAGATAAAACCCCAGTGCTTTATAATATATCAACAATTCATGCAAACAAAATTTTTACAGTTAGCTTTAGTATATTCTATTGCATGTATAATCTAAATCTGAAAATACTTGGCATTTTTATGCTTAGAGATTGTCTTATAATAAGTGATAGTCTTCAGTGGTTTGAGGATACACATCAGACTGTTGGACATTATGAGAAGAAAAGTCATAAAAATATGTCCCATGAAGCTTTGTATTTTAAAAAAGAAGAGCTTCTGCCTGTGATTGAGACAAAGTTGCAACAGCACAGGGCTGCTCCTACAGTGGTAATGGCATCACTGGATATACGTCTAGAGGAAGTATTTATGTTAGAAGACCTGGGTTTAAGTCCTACCCTCATCACCAAGTGCTCTTTGGCTTTGAGATACTAATGGTTTCCAACCTGAAACTTTAAGGAATGAAGAGGAGTTCAAGGGATGGCAGGGAGCCTTCAATGCAAGTGACTAGAGAAAACAAGTAATAAACGCATTCCACTATCTCTAACTAACGATTTGCCTCATTATATGGGTGTTACAGTAATGCGTATGGTTTTTTGGAGGGAGCTTTTGAAGTAGAGTAAATATTGACTTTCAGACTTGGTTTCCACACTAGTATTAACCTTTGGGAGCCTTCCCCTTCTATTGGCTGCACACTGGACTGGAGGGGATACAGCCTCTAGAGCCTTGGTCAGGTTATCCATTTCAGCTGTTTATCTTTAGTCCTGCCATGTATGTATTTGCCCACATCCATTGCCCCTTGAGAAACCCTAAATAAACCCCCTGTTTTTGTCACATTCTGACAGAAAACAGATGACAGTGCAGACTGGAGGACTGAGGAAAGTTTAATAAAAGAACTCTACAAAACCAGGGGCAGGATAGCCAGCATAAGTAGCTCATGCCTGTAGTTCAAGACTAGCCTGGGTGACACGACAAGACTCTGTTTCTTAAAAAGTATGGGCAGCGTTAAGAGATGGTGCAGTGCTCTGTGGCTAGGAACTCTAGGAAACTGTCCCACTCTGAGGTTTTAATAAAAGAGTTAAGTAAAAAAGCCCAAACTGAAACTCAAAAGCTGCTTTTGGTAGAGGCACTCAGACAATGTACAGAGACCTGGCTGAGAAGGAGCAAGGAAAATAGAAACCCTCTCTGATTCATGATGGGAGGCATCCTGGAAAGAGAAATGGCCTAAGGGTGTGTGGCTCTTTCCACGAGTGATAAAAATTGAACCTCTGGTGAGTTGTTTGAAGTGCTTTAATCTTTGAATGTATATATTATTAATGTATATATTGTTGTATATATTATTAATATGTATATATTATTTTTTTCTCCCTATTCTCTTAAGATCCCATAAAAGTAATCGCTGTCTGCTCATATTTGGTCATATTTGATATAGTGATTGTGTGTGTGTGTGTGTGTGTGTATGTGTGTGTGAGAGAGAGAGAGAGAAACTGCTTTTCATTTCCCAAAGGGTTGGTTCTTGTGTACGTAGACAGTAAAGAAATCAGAGAAAGAGTGATGGTGGATAAGTCCCTGAATGGTCTCTTCTCTCTCTGCTAGTTGAACTCTTAGTGTACCAGAAGGTAACAGTGCCCACCCCACCTCCAGATATCGTTCCTCTCCATGTAGCTATTTGGATCTGTAGTTTTGGATGTCCCTAGATTTGGGGGATAACTTTTTTTTTTTTTTTTAGTTTTATAAGACATTGAGACATAAATCTTGACATTTGGAATTGCTTTGTCACCTTAGTCACACATAAGTAAAATCTAGAGAATTAATCTCCTTTATTTTTTTCCTAGGACTAAACCTGAGCTTTACCTTCACTGCTTGGGTGAAAGGAATACTTATATTTTTTCCCCAAGTTCACATTTGAGGCCTTTTGCTATTTCCTTTTAGTTGGTGACAGAACTCTATGTGAGAAGTCCTCTAAGGAGTTGATCTTTTGCTTTCCAACCCTTCTCCCACATGCGTTTCCTAAAGAACTCAAGTGTTTCCCAGGTCTCTCTGAAAGTTCTAGGCTGATAGTACTAGGGAGGTCTCTGTGTCACGTTGCTTATTCTCTGAATCTTGAGAGACAGCTGTCTTCATTTTTCTTTTTCTTAAAGTTAAGAGTTAAAGAAGTCCTTTATCTGAGGGCTCATTTAAGGCCCTCATTCATACTACAAATTGCAACCTATTAGTGGGTCATGAAATAATTTAGCAGGTTGCAACTGGAAATTTTGTAAGTAAAATAAAATAGAAAGTGTCAGTGTGAAAATACAACAGGTATATGATTCCATTTATATGAGATACCAAGAGTACACAAACTCATGGAGATAAAAAGTATAGTGGTGGCTACCAGAGCCTGGAGGGAGGAGAGAATAGGGATTAGTGTTTAATGGGTATGGGAAAATAAAAAGTTCTAGAGATGTATGACGATGACAGTTGCACTACAATATGAATATACTTAATGTCACTGTAAAAAATGTACACTTTAAAATGATTAAAATGATCAATTTTATGTTTCTGTATCTTATCACAAAAATATAACAGTGTGTGTCATATTTTCAGGAAACCTTTCTTCCCTGTTACGTACATGTATACTGGGTTACAATAAAAGTGCATTTGTTATTTGGGATGAGTTAAGATATTTGAAAAACGACGACTCTAAGGAGTAGAAAGGATGTGGTGTGGCAGACAACACATCTTCTGTGCCCTCCCTCTTCATTCAGCACTCTCCCAGGATGGACAGAGCAGTGTTAGTACTGTGCGCAGGAGAGGGCTTATGGTGACTGAAGTTGACAGGCAGTGCCACATTGAGATGAAGTCCCGTGTGATGCTGCAAGGTCCCTCTTGGGGAGCTAAAGAAAATTAATGTTAAACTAAATACCTCATATATTATCTTGTTTTGCCAACAAGAAAAAGAGGAATGATTTTTTTCCTGTTACTGAATGATAGACATTGTGCTAAGTAGTTTGTATGCAATATCTCGTATACTATGTAGCACTCAAAAAGTAAATCTAATTGCCAAAATCATTTTCCAAGTGAGGAAACAGATATAGCCATATGCAACAACTTGCCCAATATTACAGTATAAATGATAGCAGTGTACACATTTTAATCTAGGTTCTCCTACCCTATTCATGCTCTGCTTAACCTCCATGCTGTATTGTGCTATAGCATAGGGACTCAGACAGAAGCTCAAGACTTCGTCATTCAAGTCAAATCATTGTTTGGTACCAGCTATGCTATAGGGGTTTACCCCAGAATAACACTCATGGATGAATCTTTAGGTATTATATCTGGGTCCCCACAGTACCATTAAGATAAGATAAATGTACATCTAGATATACAGGATACTCTTTGTTTAAAGAATTGATAGCTCTCTGTTGGTCACCAAGACAGTAAGTAATCATTGGCTAGAATGAAGGTATAGGTATGTAAAATTCCTACCCTGTTTTTCACTATTTAGAAAATTTCCACTGTTCTAAAAATTTGAGTTTACATCTGAACTTATAGATATTTGAACAAACTACTGATTCTTGGGTTCTTCTTACTACTATTTGCGAGGTCTTGCTTCTAGGAGCAATTTTCCAGCATGGTAGAAATGAAGAGCAACAGAGAAATCTATACACATTGCTTATTGGCCATGAATGTAACTTATTTTGAAACTGTTATAGGAAAAAAGGAAGTTTGAAGTATATATATTATAGGCTATAAGGGTCTTTTTTATCTTTTCTTTTTTGCAGTTTTTTTGTTTTTTTTTTTTTTTTGGCCGAGGCCAGGTTTGAACCCACCACCTCCAGTATATGGGGCCAGCGCCCTACTCCTTTGAGCCACAGGTGCCACCCCGTATTTCTTTCTTTCTTTTTTTTTTTTTTTTTTGAGATGGAGTCTCACTTTGTCACCCTCAGTAGAGTGCTGTAACATCATAGCTCATAGCAACCTCAAACTCTTGGGCTCAAGAGAGTGTCTTGCCTCAGCCTCCCGAGTATCTGGAACTACAAGCACCTGCCACAATGCCCGGCTATTTTTTTTAGATATGGGGTCTCAGTCTTGCTCAGGCTGGTCTTGAGCTCAGACAGTCCACCCATTTCAGTCTCCCAAAGTGCTAGGATTACAGGCGTTAGCCACTGCATCCAGCCATATTTTGTATTTTCTTAAACACAAGTGTTTGATTTTGATTATTCTAATTTTTAGATAAAAGTCTAATTTTTGAATATAGATTAACCTAGCAACTATTTTCATCAGGATTTCAAGATTTAAAGAGTATTGCCGACCACTTGAATATGATTTTGTGATTCTGGAGTTATTATATATACCTAAGATCTTTAACCATTGATTTATACATTTAATTTAGGAAAAGTGAGAAATTAATCAGTTTGTTATAAGTAAAGATTATATCAGATACTCGGGTTTTGTAGCAAACTTTTACAATATAATATCTGCCACTCTTAAGAGATCGAAAAATCTTAGAAAATCTCAGATTATCAAAAACTATAGTTGGCAAGAAAAATGCTTTAGATAAACACCTCAAATTGTGTACTCTCTGTTTTAAAATTGATCTCATAGAACTTTCACTTAGTTAATATTTTAACATTGTGCCCTATTTCTAACAACTTTTTTAAGTAGTATAAGAGAAAGAGCTCGAGCGTATGAACATGTACACAACTAATATATTTTGCTTTTTTGAATAAATATAACATTTAATTTTATTTTGCTGATAAAATTGTTTATTCATAACTCCACATAAATTTCCCAGAAAGTTATTTGGATTAGACGTTTAATTCAGTGATTTTCAACTGGTATGCCATGAAAAGATCTTAGGGGTGCCATGCTGCAAAATTTTTAAAAATCATTAATTGAATTATTTTCTACAGAAGTTCAAAGCACAGTAAGTATATATATTTTTTTATTCTTTTTTTTTCTTTTGGATCAACGTAATTTAAGTGTGTCTTGGAAGTTTAACAATAGGTTCAAGTGTGCCATGAGATAAAAAAGGCTAAAAAACACTGATTTAGTCAATAACCTAATACCCCGGGGTCTGGGTTTTTTTTAATACAATAACAGTCTTGCAGAAATATCCCCTCATTACTATGAAGTATAAACTCTTCAAGGTTAAACAACTCACTAAACATATTGGAATGCTTCTAGCTTTCACTTCTGCCATTCCTTTTCACAACCTCTTTCAAAACCCAGCTGAAGATTCACACCTCTGAGAACCCCACATGAATCACCCCACACCATTCCGAATTCCTTAGGTTTCCACTGAGGCAGCACTTACAACTTTCTTATTCCTGGGTGGTATTTTTTTAGAGATGGGGTCTCGCTCTTGCTCAGGCTGCTTTTAAACTCTTGAGCTCAGACAGTCCACCTGCTTCAGCCATGTTCAGAAGAACGATGGTTCTTTTTTGTGAAGTGTGTAAATGTCTACATATTGAATATCACCAATTGGACTGTAAGTTCTATGAAAATCAAGGACTTCTTCAGTTTTTCCTATCATAGTTCTCCCTAGGGTACTGTAAATCACAGTGCTTGTTACCCATGCTCATGGATTTGGGAGCCAGGCTATTGTAACTGCAGAGCAAATTTCAGATTAGAGAGAAGAGGGGAGGATAGTGAGGGAAAGGGCAGCATATTTAGTGATCCACAAATAACAGAATGCACCTTGTTCTCCCTCCCCCCGTTCTCCGAAACCCCTAAATTCCCAACTCTTATGCTTGTACTGGCACTAATGTAATCTAGGCAATGTGCTTCCCGTGCACACCAACAGCTGCCATGCACAAATATCTTGCCTCCTTTGATATTCATTTTAACAGATTTAACTTGTAAAAATGATGTTAAGAGGGTGGGTAAGTGAATTTGAGGACCCACACAGTATAACTGTCCTCAGGACCATCGTTCTTCTGAACATGGGCATACCTTTTATGGCACCAAGTATAGTAGTTAGTGGGTATTGAATAAAGAATATTGATTGACTCATATGAAAATATGGGTGGGAACAATCTAGAGCAGTAAAACTAATATGAGTATAGTTACACGTGAGTTATGTGATATGTGGATGAAAGAAAACTGAGTTGGAGTTGTATCAGTATAATACAAGGTCAAGGAATCCTTTGAAAATTTCCTGCCAACAATTCATAGAGAATAATCAACATGAATTTAATTTTTATTTTTTTATTTTTTTATGAACTTAATTTTTAAAAGCAACTAGTTTATGTGAGTAAATACAAAAGATTTGATAACATATTGACTTTAGAATTTGAGGTACTAGCTTTAAAAATCCTTATGGAAACACATTTGACTTTTGAGATATTGGGAAATTTAAGTTACTGAACTTTTTTACTTGTTTCCCATAGCTCTGCAAGTGAATCTGGTTCTCAAAGCACTTGTGATCCTCTGGTAACTCCAACAGCCCTTGCTGCCTGTACCAGAGTCGACTCCTGCTTTACCCCGTGGTTTGTCCCATCTCTTTGCATTTCCTTCCAGTTCGCTCACCTGGAGTTCCATCTTTGTCATCACCTTGATCATCTTGGCACAGGTACTCTTTCCCTTAGCATCAGAATAACATCCACTTACCACTAACTGTTCTTTCTTGTGTGTTCTCAAGACCAAATTCATCAGTTTTTACTTGGGTAATTTATTTTTAGGAAGTATAAAAATGAGTACTGGCAAGATTATTCTGAAGTTGATTTGGTACAACAGGTGTGTGCCCCTTACTTTTGAACTAGCTTATGGACCTGTTATACACAGTACCTCTGGTATTGAGCTGACATGTTCTGCATACTTCCTCATGAGAATTTTCAAGGAAGTTACAGAAATTGTGTATTTTGCTGTTATTATAATTATGACCTTTTTTGAAAGAAATATATCTGCATTTTTTCTGTATTGTGAGCCATTATACTGGTAGCAAATGGATTCCAAAAGTACTTGATACTGCTTGATTTAAAAAGCATGAATACCTTCTTCTGAAGATAGGCACATTCTCAAATTAAAGGAGTCTCATTTTTACAAGTTTAGAAGAAAGAAGATTAAATTTTTCCCACACACCGAAATTGGCCTTTTATAAATTTGCTAATGTTACTTGAGTAATTATTTCTAAAGCATTATGTTCTGTACTAAACTTTTTTAGTTAATACATTTTGATTCAGGTATTAGGTTTTCAACCTACGTGTAATGGAAAAAGGAGGGGGAAATCAGATTAAAACCAAACACAGCTGCTGTTAAGCATCTTGCCTCTTCAGCAAAAATGTAGTTTTAACCTGATTTTTCTAACTGTCTTTGAGTCATGTTTTTGTTTTTGAGATTGGGTTAGTAGATACAGAGCACTTTATAAAACTCTACTTAGATAATTATCTCCTCTTCATTTTCTTGTCTTCTGTGATCAATATTTGTTCATGAAAAAAAAGTGAAAGTAACCATTGAATGATATATACTTAAGAGACCTGATTAAAGATTTTTTTTTTTTTTGGTGACAGTCTCACTGTGTTGCCCTTGGTAGAGTGCTATAGTGTCATAGCACAACAGCCTCAAACTCTTGGACTCAAGCAATCCTCTTGTCTCAGCCTCCTGAGTAGTTGGGACTACAGATGCCCACCACAATGCCCAGCTATTTTTAGAGACTAAGTCTCGCTCTTGCTCAGGCTGGTCTTGAACTCCTGAGATCAGGCAATCCACTCACCTCGGCCTCCCAGAGTGCTAGGACTACAGGCATGAATCATGGTGCTAGGCCCTTGAAGATTTTTTTTTTTTTTTTTTTTTTTTTTTTGCAACCATCAAATGGTAATCCAAAGATTGTAATAGCTTCAGGAGAATGTTTGAATTCATTAAACACCAAATGCTAAATTCAATAATCAAAAATAATTTAAACGTCAATCTCACTATTTTCATAAAGTATTGGCTCATCTTAATTGTTATTTTTCTCATTTGTTTTCTCAACAGCTCCACCGCAATACCTACAGCCATTCATTTCTGATAAAAATGTGCCATCTGAACTAGAATACATGATCGTTTCCTTCAGAGAACCACACATGTATCTGCGACAGTGGAATAATGGTTCTGTGTGTCAGGAGATCCAGTTCTCAGCTCAAGCAGACTGTAGACTTCTAGAGTGTAGAAATGTTACTATGCAAAGTGTGGTGAAACCCTTCAATGTCTCTGGACAGATTGCAGTTTCCAGAGATGCTGTAGAAAAGCTGCTTGACTGCACAGTGATAATTGACTCTGTATTTGTAAACTTTGGACAGCATGTAGTTCATTCTCTAAACACTGCAATACAAGCTTGGCAACAGGTATGCACATTCCAAAATAGTTTATAGTGTTTTGCCACATAAGATCTTTTATTAGGTACTGTATGTTATCACTTCTAATAATAAGTTAAATTCAAACAGAAATGTGGGAGAATGAAGAATTTGATGGACACCATAATATTTGAACCTTTTCTGTTTTGGCAAAATGATGCATGTTCTTTTTGAAAAACTTTGGAGAATATGGGTCTCTACACATTCATTGGAGATCATGCCCACATTTTTGTGACTAATGTACCACATCTGTGTGGAAAGTAACATATTCCCAGAAATTTTTTCCAAGTATTGTGGGTTTAGTTTGCCAAAGCTTCAACTTAGCTATGTATCAAATTGTCTAAGTGTCCATTGCAGAAATGAAAAACCTGTGTGAGCCTTTCTGATAATAAGCATTCCATCTCTTCAAACAAAAAATGCAATGAGATGAAATACGTGAGCACAGTATAGTCTTAGCCTTCTCCTCTACTATTCTGCTTTCTTGATTCACTGAAAAGTGCTGGATAATATATTTTTAGATCAGAGCCTCTTGTTTAAGAATTTTTTATTTTTATCTCTTATCAGAAGTTAGCCATATCAAAAAGGGAGAGGTATAAAACTATGATAAATGGTGTGTTTAAAATGGGAAACTTGTCCATAACTAATAGTATGAAAGTAATTTCACACAATTTTTGAGTGCTATTACATTTAGCCTTTTAAGAAGAAATCTCTCCTGCTTCCATTACTTATTTTCAGTGTTGTATTGTATTTCCTGCATTTCCATCAAGTTTCTGTTGCTGTTTAAGCTGAGACATTTCTCTACATTTTGTATGCGTTTTATATATATATATATATATATTTGTGTGAAGCTGAATCCCCAAGAGAAATGGTTCTTCATCCCTCACTGACCTTTTTCTGGGATGGGGGAGAGGAACTTTAGTTCTCTAACTTAAGAATTTTTATGAGAATGAACTATTTTCTTTATATGCATGAAAACCTATATAAGACTAAGGAATTAATTACCTAACATGGCACTACAATAGCAAAGGGAAAGAAGATAACACATCTGTTTTATATTTTAAAAATCTTTTTTAAGGGCATTCCATGGTTTTCTTGTTGCAAAGGACATGCGTAAAATAAGAGCTAGTGTGATCTAAATCTTTGCAGCTGGTTCGAATAGCCATGTGAAAAAAACCTTTGTGGCTCCAATTTCTGTTTTTTATAATATTCTGAACAATGCATTTAATAAAAAACTAACCTAGAAAATATAAGAGTCACTGACATAGCATTTAAAATCAAGATTTCTTTTGTCTTAGTATCAGAGACATTAAAGAGGACTCATGTATAGCAACTACTGCAAAATGGCCATCAGAAATACCAGTTTCCTCCCAGGGTAAAAATACTCTCTTAGACACCACTACACATATAAATAAAATATGGTGCGTAAATATTTAAATGTTTTAAACCACATCAGAGTATGAATGACTGACTGGCTAACACAGTGCCTTGAAGGACTATTCTGAGTTTTTTTTTTTAATGGAATTGTATATTTGATTAAGTAGAGCCATATGTCACATAGCATATTGCTGACAGGTACATTCTATGAATAGTTAATTCTGATTTACACAGGGATTTGGCAATGTTAACATGAGCCACAAGAGGATATACTTCTGTAATTGTTGCTGTAATTTTCTTGTTTCCTCCCATGTCAAGAGTACTTGCCACCAAGTTTTAATGTGGTAGGCACCTAACCCTGTGCGTTCTAAAGTAAATACAAAAGTGCACTACTTTGAAATTGTAGGACATGTGACATTGAAATGGGCTTATGGAGGCTTATTAAATTCTTTGTTTCTAAGACATTCTGAATGTGGTTTATCCCCTTTAAAATGGAAGTTTAATTTCCCAAACTTGGATTTTATTGCGTGTATAATGCTCACATATAGTATAATTATTGTCAATGAAAGATATGAATTTAATAATCAGGCTAAGTGATTTGGGTTCCCCACATACTTTTTATTAGAATCCTATCAGAGACATATTATTTTTACCTAGTATGGATGGACCAGATAATTGAAGCATGAAACAATTCGGCTTTCTACATTTAATTTAGGTCATGAGTTCAAGATTAACAGAAGCCTTCATCAGTGTCTGATTTCTCTGGTTCTAAGTTACTTTTTCTTTTTTATAAATGAAGACTGTTTTGTGAAAACAGATTAAATACCCAAAATGCCACTTGCAGTTTCCTTTATGTTTTTATGTCACTTTCCCAGATTTGGACAAAATAGCATTTAAGGGTTGTTTTTTTTTTAATCAGGTAACACTCATGTATTACCTTCTCTTACACCAAAATGTTGTCTCTAACAATCTCTGTTTAATTGCAAGTGTCCATGTGACATTCCACAAAGCTTAAATGTGAATAGGCCATCTTTTAATTACAAACCCAAGTTAGCATTCTACAGCTCAGCATATATGATGTCACATAAAATGCTTATGAACATTTTTGTGTTATACCAGAATTTAAAACATTCCAAGAAATGCTTAAACTTGTTACAGTTATAATTAACTCCACAGATGAAGGCGCAGTAGAGAAACAGTTCCCTGAGGACTTTGCATATTCTTTAGAAAAATGTAAACAAACCCCTTGTGTTCTTTAATTTACATTTTTTCCAAAACCCTCATCATTTATTAAAGGTCAGTTTTTAGAGATGAGGAAAGCAATATGATTTCTTTTTTCTTTTTTTTTTTTTTTTACTCAAGCCCCATCTGGTAACTTAACCTCTGTGTTACCAGCAGATTGATCCCAATTCATTATGAAAACTGAGTTTTAATCTCAGGATGTGTAACTAAGTGGGAAATTGGAATCATATCCTTTTCTTCATGTCGGTACTCTTCGACTGAAAGGAGAGAAAAGTGTTTACAAGGAGAGCAGTTTGTGTTGATTATATAATGCCAAATGGAAAAATCTCATCAAAAGTAATTACACACTATGATTCCAGTTTGATTAAAGGTTTATAGATAAATATATAAGATAGGATTGGATAGCATAGACTAGAATAGTAATGGGAGGACACAAAGAAGAGAAAAATTGCTTGAAAAAAATTTACCAAAATGTTAATAGCCATTATCACTGAGTGTAAAACTAGGGATTTTTAAAAATCCGTACTTCATGTATTTTCTAGTTTTTGTACAGTGAATATGTTTGCAATTACAATTTTAGAAACTAAATTTACCCATTTTTGTTTGTTTCTGAAGTGTTTATTGGGCACTTATGTAGCAGGCATTATGCTGGGTACTGGCAATAGAACTATAAATAACACAGACCTGGTTGCTGCCCTTATGCAGTGCAGCGTCTAATGATGGAGATAATTCTGAACCCATCATGGTACGAATTAACAAGTGCTCTGACGGTACAAACGTAAGAGTATTGTGTAAGTATAAAATAGGGGAACCTAACTTGATCTGAGGGGGATCTCAGAAGGCTACTCTGAGGAAATGGCCTTAAAAATGGAACCTGAAAGTTGAGTAGAAACAAGTTGGTCAAGCAAGAAGAAAATCCAGGCAGAGGGGAGGCACTGAGGCAGGAAGTAGTTCTAGATGTTGGATGAGTTACATCTAGAGGCCGGCGTAGTTTTGGAGGAGCAAAAAAGGACTGGTTGAGCCATAGTGTCCTGAGCAAATGTCATCAGCAAATGCAGAGTAGCTCAAGATGCAGCTGGAGCTATGCAGAAGGGCTGGGTAAGCCAGGACAGCTAAACCTTAGCAGCAGGCAAGTTTTGGAATCATGGCTAATGATTAAATGGCACGGCAGAGAAGATTATGGTAGACAACAAGTAATTAATTGTTGGTTGTACACGTAAGTGCTTTGGTCTCACTTAGCCAGAAACTCTTGGTGAGGAATGTGGCTGTCAAGCAAGGTTTGGTTCAGTAAGAACAGACAGATGATAGAAAGGGCTTAGAAGTCCTCAAGGGCTTCTGGAAGAATGAGGTATATCAGGGCCACTTCACCACCTGCAGCAGAGAGCACTGTCCACCCGCATCAGGGCCATTCTGGATAACTAGGAGTGGATTCTGTTTCACAAGAAGAGTCTGTACCCTGATGAAGTTCTAGGTTTGATTTTGATCCAGGCTGGATTCTAGGTACTTTTGTCCATAGATCTATCTCCACGTCTCCCAATCTCTTGAATCACTGTGCTTCTGAGTGGTATTTCTATTTACTTTCCCTCCCCTTGGTAAAGTGGTGAGTGATGGAATGTGGCATTTTGACATTGTTTAGATCTGTAGCCAGGAAATAGAAGCCAACTGGCAAAGCATCAGTTACATATTATTTCCCATTCATCTGCAAATTGATTCACTAGGTATGATTTTTTCTTATATTCTCATTATTTATTTGCTATTCTTTAAGTTTACCAGAAGCATGTTTGTTGTTTTTAAGCCATAACCTAAACAGAGTCATAAAAAGACTAAACACAGAAATAGTTCATCACTTTGCCAGTGTTTTAATGTAACAGCAATCAACAGAGACACCGTTAAGAAAGTCGGTATCAACACGGGAACATATTGCTAATTTGCTGAGTTTTAGCTGATTAATGAAGGATATTAGCTGATTGGTGACTATTAGCTGAAACAGATATGGAAAACTAGTTTTCAATTTCCATTATTTCTCTTGAAAACTGCAACTTGGCTTACACTGAGTTGCGTGTTGATCTGTTTTGTATATTCAGCGTCTTAACAATGGAAAGAAAGCTATAGTTTTATTTACATCTCTTCCTGAGCAGATTTACACATGCATGCACACACACACACACACACACTCTCACTCACGCTCTTCCCTGTAAGGGATCTGGGGACGTTTTACCTAAATGATCCTTACTTTCCGTAGGGTACAAACTGTGGCTTTGGTAATTGGTCTTGATTGTTAAGTTTAGAAGGCTGGGAACGTGGTAATTCTAGCCTCCAGTATTCTGTTCAAAAACATGCGCTGCCCAATACAGCACTCTGTGTAGCATGTTAATTCACTGTAAGAAATGTTAAAAGTTTGAGGGATCTCATTGTTCTTCTACTCTTCTGTGTGTATGATTTATTTTGTAGGAGTATAAATCAAAACACATTCTTGGAACATTTAGGATCTCTTTAAGGTATTTGTGTGTGTGCGCGTGCGTGTGTGCCTACTTATCCTAGAAGTATAGAATATTTTGTATACCAGAGCTAATGACAACAGATCTTTTAGGGTTTCTGCGTTGTAACAATTGCCACTGGGCAGACAGCTGCCAAACATCTTGCAATTAATCTGATACACGTTGGCTTTCGTTTTCTTTTTCTTTCAGAACAAATGCCCTGAGGTAGAGGAGTTGGTCTTGAGCCATTTTGTGATCTGTAATGACACACAGGAGACACTGCGGTTTGGCCAGGTGGATACTGATGAAAACATTCTGCTGGCGAGTCTCCACAGTCACCAGTACAGCTGGCGCTCTCACAAATCCCCACAGGTATTTGAGAAACAGCCTTACAAACAGCAATTGTTGGGGTTGGGGATTTATTCTGCATTTGTGTGCCTGTGTCCAGTTATTTGCCTTTTTAAGTCTCCAGGGAACCACACCGGCTAGATAGAACTGTCGGAAACAGGAAGAGTTCAGAGATGGGAGCACAGCACACCCAGCCTTCTCCTGGAATGGAGCATTTTCCAGATTAGAATGGGTGCTGGCGGGACCCCAGCGTGTGCTGATAAAGAGATTGACTCTTAGAGCCGGATTTAGATCCTGGGTCCATGTAACCTTCCTTTACTTTCTATTGTTTATTCTCTCAGAACTAAAATGGGCATAAAAATAGTACTTCATGGGGTCATGAGGACTAAGTGAATTAACATATAAGGCACTAGACTGTGCTTGATATCCTATAATCATTACGTGCTAGGTATTATTCATTTATTCAGTCTTTTTTCTGTATTCGTATGCTGTGCCAGGCACATGGTAGGCACCAGGAGTTCAAAGACAGGTAAGTAGCGGTCCTTGCCCTCCAGTCCTTGCCTTCTGTGACACAATGAAGACAATGACAAACTGTGCCCAAGGGAGCACTGAAAAGCAACATGCCAAAGGATATCTGTTTTCCAAATAGTATAATTCTGTTTTCCTGTCACTTTAGATGGGAATAATTAAAGAGATGTGCCCTACAGGGATAATATGAGCATGAATTAAATATAAAGATGTGGTCTTAACTGAGTAAAAGCAATCCTGGAAGTACTCTCAAGAATAATGTATTTCTGAAACTCTGGGTAATAAGGAAACTGTCTGCTTGTGATTAAAAGAAAGTCATTAGATTAGAGGACAAGTTTTCCCATCTGCTCTATAGACCAGCTTCACAATATGTTATACCTTCAGGTTCCATCTGAGGATAGGTAGATACTGATTTCTTATTTTTTCATCAGATTGCCACACTACTGGAAAGGTTGACATAGTGCAGTATTTCTTATTTAAACATATTTATTTAGTTCATATTAATCTGACAGGACATTAAAACTATATATGTCTTTTTTTCATAAAAGTTCTTCCAAACATATTTCACAATATGATATTGTACTCATATTTTTAGGGTGAAACACATACCTTTATTTTCTTATTTTTCTATTGAGAAATTTCATAGTTTTGAAATTTTTGCCCCTTATAACGTAGACAAAGGACATGATTTTTTTTCATAATAAAGTTTCTTTTTTTAACATTTTTCTTATGGATTACAAAAGTAAGAACATATAGATATGTTGACAAAAAAAAATAAAAACATCCATGACCCCAAATACCCAGAGGTAACTTGTGTTAACACTTAATGTATAGCCTTTTAGATCTTCTAAAAGTTTCCGTGGTAATTGTATTCCCAGCAATGAACTATTTGTGGCAGGAAAGAAGCCTCTGAGAAGCAGCAGTAGTGTGTAATTGTACACTACACCTGTAGCCACTTTACTCAGGTACACACAGTAAGTTGTAGGCCTTGGCCAATATAAGGCAAAACAGAGGAAGTTTAACGCTCCTCATAGTCACTGGAAGGTGCATAGCTATCATAGCTCTCAGTGACCTCCAGACTCCCTAGACATTGGGAGCCAGGGTGGGAAGGGTGATCCTAAGAAGAGCTGGCCCAGGAGTGGGGGGAAAGCAGTCTTCATATAATGGACAGTTTCTGGGTGAGGAGGAGGTGAATAGGAAAGAAGAATGGACAGCCACTGTCACCAGTATACTTTTCATATTTATGTTATTTCTAGAGATGTTTGTATTTATTACTAGTTCTATTTTTACAGCATCCTTTTTGTAATTTGTTTTATTTGTTTTGCATATTTTATAGATAAGGAGATAAATAGAATGATAATTAGGTAGTGGTAGGGTTAGGACTGAATCCTTTATTTTTTGTTTCTCATTACAGTATTATCTCCACAACATTGTCTCGTTCCCCTCGGTTTTACTAGCTTGATTCCTCTGTTAGAATAGTCAACCTAGGCTCGGCACCCATAGCACAGTGGTTATGGCACCAGCCACATACACCGAGGCTGGCGGGTTCGAACCCAGCCCAGGCCAGCTAAACAACAATGACAACTGCAACAGAAAATAGCTGGGCTTTGTGGTGGGCTCCTGTAGTCCCAGCTACTTGGGAGGCTGAGGCAAGAGAATTGCTTAAGCCCAAGAGTTTAAGGTTCATGTGAGCTATGATGCTACAGCACTCTACAGAGGGTGACAAAGTGATACTCAGTCTCAATTAAAAAAAAAAAAAAATCCAACCTGTGAGGATTTAATAAAAGAACTGAGAAATCACAGGTATAATAAGCCACATCTAAAGCTCAACTAATATGGGATTCTTACTTCAAGTGCAAACCCTTGCTAAGTTTTAACTATATTATTAAAACTAACAATAACTTTTTTTCTTTTTTCTGTTTTTTTTTTTTGTTTGTTTGTTTGTTTGTTTTTTTGAGACAAAGTCTCAAGCTGTCACCCTGGATAGAGTGCTGTGGCGTCACAGTTCACAGCAACCTCCAACTCCTGGGCTTAAGCGATTCTCTTGCCTTAGCCTCCCAAGTAGCTGGGACTACAGGCCCCTGCCACTATGCCCTGCTATTTTTTGGTTGTAGTTGTCATTGTTGTTTGGCAGGCCCAGGCTGAATTCGAACCTGCCAGCTCTGGTGTATGTGGCTGGCACCTTAGCCACGTGAACTATAGGCGTGGAGCCAACTTTTTTTGAATGATGAGTTTTTTTTTATATATGAATGAATGAGTTACATTCATTATAGTCTTCTTTAGGCTAACACCTAGATGAAATTTATAAAAAACTAATGTCTCTTTACTACATCTCTGTATGCTGAAGTAAGTGTTTTAGGACTCTCTGAAGCCAGAGGCCTTAATGGGCCCAGAGAGTCTTTGTGGAATTCCTTACATTCACAATTGCAAATTCTGCTCTGTTCTAATGAGAGGTTACATCTGAGGATCAGAAAAACTAGCCACTTAGCTTCAAACTGCACCTGGAGCTAGTCATACATGCACAAGTGAGCAAAATGTTCCTTTTCCCAGACTCCAAGTCATATCCTTCATTGCCCAGCAAGCTTGGTTTTAGAAACATTTGTGTCTGCATGTTTATGCTGCCTTGGGTATTAGTCTATTCATGGTCTCAGGGAGGATTTCTAAAGTTCATGGAACTTAACTCCACAAAACAATGTAGCTTACATTGCAGAGATCAAGAAAGTGGCAGTGACACCTGGAAACATTTCAAAGAGGTCAAGATATCTTAGAACCACACAAGAGGTTGCTAACAACAGTTAGTCCAAATAGAATGGGAAGAAACATGGATATAACCAATTCTAGAAATTCAAAACTGAGAAACCTTTTAGAATTGAAAGTCATAAACGCTCCTTATAGTTTCTACACATGCTCTGGGACAAAATCACCTAACATACTGGGTATCTCACAACATTTTTTGCCTAAACAAACAAAGGAAGAACAAAACTATTTCCTGGGGAATAATTAAACATATTCAGCTACACAGAATCATAGATGCCACCACAAAGGGTCCTTTAAATATCCCAATTCAGTAGACTTCATGTCAGGTTCGATAATTATTACCAGCAAGGGACTGATACTCGAAGAAGTGCTTCCCTTTATGCTAAATTGAGTCTGGGGACTAGAAGTATACATTTATGAAATATTTCTCCAGAATATATGCAGGGTGTGCGGCTCAGAGTTGAGGGAAGCTTTAATTTAGCCAAATCAGACATAATGACATCTCCACCAGCTAGTAAGATTTGTGTATAGGCTGTTCAAGTTGACTTCCTTTTCTGGTTAATAGTGAACCCTGTTGGGATAGAAAACCCCCTTGTATTTAAGGATTTACATTTGCTTTTAGCCTCAAACACAATTTATCGATTACCCATGTTTTTTTTTTCCTCAGAAATGTAGAATTTCAATTATCAATGACTTAATTTTAATAATCAAACCATCAAGCAGGTGGAAATGGGCTTCAGACAGAGCTATAGAAAATAGTAAAATATTCTTTTCAAAATGAATATAAAAGAAGTTTCATAAGCTCCTGAAAATGGCAGACGTACAATGATTCAAAAATGTAACAGGGGAAGAATGAATTTGGATGAGCAGCAGAACATCTAAACAAACACAGTAACAAAAATCTAAAGCTTTTTTGTTTCTTTTTTTTTTTTTTAATTGAGATAGTCTCAAGCTGTCGCCCTGGGTAGAATGCTGTGGCATCAGAGCTCACAGCAACCTCAAACTCTTGGGCTTAAGCAATTCTCTTGCCTCAGCCTCCCAAGTAGCTGGGACTACAGGAGCCCACTACAATGCCTGGCTATTTTTTTTTTTTTTTTTTTTTTTTTTTTTAGTTGTCATTGTTGTTTACCTGGCCCAGGCTGGGTTCGAACCTGCCAGCCTCAGTGCATGTGGCCAGCACCATAACCACTGCTACGGGCACCAAGCCCTAAATCTAAATCTTATGTTACTTTAAGCAGAGATTGGCAGACTATTTCTGTAAAGGTCCAGATAGTAAATATTTTAAGCTTTTGGGATCTTACAGTCCTGTCGCAGCTACTCAACTCTGTGTAGAAGCAGCCATGGGTGATACAGAAATGAATACATCTGGCTGGGTTCCAATAAAATTGTACATGGGCAATAAAATTTAATTTCATATAAATTTCACACCACACAATATTATTCTTTTAATATTTTTCAACCATTTAAAAACCATTCTTAGCTCACAGACTATCAAAAAATGGGCAGCAGGCCAAATTTGGCCTATGAGCCCAAGTTTACAAACACTTGCTAAGATCTCTCAGTTGATAAAATTCAAAAGATTAAAGGTTTAGTTTTAAATTGTTTTCACTCTGACCTAAATGGTATTCCTATCATTTGAAAGTTTGGTATGAAGTTTCAGAAATTGAGAAATGAGAGATAATAGTTTAAATCTAATTCTTACATAGTCAACATGTACTCACCAAAAAATGGCAAAATATTTTTGTTGTACTTGATTTAAGTGTATAATGGAAAGATCTCCATTTCTCTTGTAGTATGTAAAAATAATTTAAAATGAAATTTGGTCATTTTTCCACTCATCTAAAAGTGAAAGCAATAGGCTTAGAGTATCTGTTCATGGTATTTCCAGCCTGTTGTCAATTTCATGAACTAGACTGTAATTCTTATCCAGTTACCACTCTTTCCAAATCTATCTACATAATACATGTGTACACGTGTATCTAAAGAAATAGCACATTCCTTGTGGCTATAGTCACAATAAAAAACTTAAAAAGCAGATTTGGGGGACAAGAAAATATTCTCTGTTAGCAAAAGTAATAAATTTTTCAATATTTCCCCCTGCATGCATACATTCTAAAGTTTGTTTAGAAAGGCAAATGAGCAGACACTCTTACACACTGAAGTTGCATGTGGAACTGGTATTTTCTTTCTAAAAGCAATTGGGTAAAAAACTTCAAAGCTATCAAAATGATCATAGACTTTAACCCAATAAATCTACTAGTAATCTACCCTCAGGAAAGTATGCAAATTAAAACAAAGATTTGTACACAAAAGCATTTATCATAACACAAAATATTTAACATGCCAAAATGTTCACTTTACAGAAATAAGTAGAACCTGGCATATTTATGTTATCTATTATGGAACCATTAATTTTTATATAGAATGGAGAAGGGCTATCATCATGTAAGTCAGGAATGCAGAATAAGAAATTCTATATAGGCTATTTTATCTTACCAACCTAAGAGCAAATGCATAGAAGAATACTGGAAAGAAATATATCAAAATGTTATCAGTAGTTGCCTCTGAATGGTGCATCAAGGTGATTTTTTTTTCCATTTCATTACATTTTTATGTACTGTCAACTTTTTAATAAGGGGCAAAGATTACTGAATTAGAAGCAAAATCCCTCCCCACCCAAAAAAATTCATTTATAAACTAAAAAAGAATTTCAAATGCTGACTGGAACAGTCGCATAAACATAGAATGATAGATTAAAGAATGATTATTTTTCTTCTCATAGTTTTCCTCAATTGCTCTTAGTTATAGTTTACCCTACTTCACTATATCTCCCAGACTACAGCTCAAGTAATTTTCCTAAATACTTTGTTGCACTTTCCAATCCAAAACCTTCACAGGCTCAGGCATGATTTATTAAATAATATCCACATTCTCTGGCATCCAAGGTCTAACTCAGCCTCTCCACAAACCCTCCTGCCGACCATTATTTCTGTCCAGCTGCTTATTTAGTTTCTCTCCCTCCCATTCATTTTTAAATCAGTAAATATTAGTTTATTATGACCTACTATGTATATGTACATTCTTCCAAGGAACTGTCTATTGAAGGAGCTGAAAAAGTAAATAAGTTATTACAGACATATCCAATAACTATCAGGATAGCTCTGCAATAGTTCAGGACAGAGAGAAATGAGGGGTGATTAATGGAAACACTAGCCACAGGGAAGAAAAGCCAGGGAATCAGGAGGCAATATTAATTGCATCCGGATATGGACCGTCTTATTAGGAGCCCAAAGAAAATGTTTCCAAATCTGACATGAGGATGGGACTCTGGCAAGCCTTCCTGGCAAAGGCAATATTTGTACTAAATTTTAATGTTTTTTTAAACAAGATTTAGGTAGGCCAATGAAGTAAGGGTAAAAGTGACATTCCAGATAAAGGGACTAATGTGTGAAAGCCACAGAGGCAAGAAACAATATGGCAGGGATTGGGAACTTGAGTAATTTGGCTACAATATAGAGTACATGTGTGGAGCTGCAAAAAAATAGGTGAAGGCCATACAGCCTTTGTGTTTGTTTGTTTGTTTGAGACAGAGTTTTACTTTGTCACCTTGGGTAGAGTGCCATGGAGTCATAGTTCATAGCAACCTCAAATTCTCGGGCTCAAGACAGGTATCCACCAGGATGCCTGACAAGTTTTTTTGTTTGTTTGGTTGGTTGGGGTTTTTTTGTTTTTGTTTTTTTCTGGTTTTGGTCAGGGTTGGGTTTGAACCTGCCACATTCAGCACCCTACTCCTTTGAGCCACGGGTGCTGCCCTGACTAGTTTTTCTATTTTTAGTAGAAATGGGTCTTGCTCTTGCTCAGGCTGGTCTCAAACTTGAAAGCTCAAGCAATCCACCTGCCTCAGCCTCCCAGAGTGCTAGGATTATAGGCATAAGCCACTGCACCTGACTCATGGGGGGCTTTTATATGCCGCCCTAAGCAGTTTCTCTCTTTTGTAGTTTTTGTTTGTTCAGAGGGGTATTTTTTAAGAGATGGAGTTTCACAGCACTGCCCAGACTGGAGTTTAGTGACTATTTACAGGCATGACCCTAGCACACTATAGCTTCGAAATCCTGGCTTCAAGCAATCCTGCCACCTCAGCCCTTCCAGTAGCTGGGATAACAAATGCCCACCAGGGTACTGGCTTTATGCTGAGCAGTTTTAATGCTGTCTTGAAGCTACAATAGAATGAAGACAGGATAATCTGTGTACCTAGAAAAAGCAAAGTTATCTTTCTATAGAAACTGGGTTTAAAAGATGACTAAAGGTTGGCCCAGTGGAGAATAGTTGAGAGGGTACACAAAACAGAACCAGGAAGATTATACATACACACACATATGAATTTAGGTTGTGGTCACAGGAATTAAGGGTTTTGTTCAATATAACCCAGCCATAAAAATTGCATGCCATGCGTAAGAGATGTGTGCTAGTACACTGGCTCTGAGGATGGTAATGATAGGGTAGCCCTCATTCGTAGGGTTGGCCAATTTTCATGGTGTAAATACTCCCACCAGAACTAATTTCAAGCTACCAATATTTTGCAGAATTTCAGACTGTTTAATTCTTGCTTTTCATAAGCAAGTATGAGCCAGTTCTAGCACACTGCTGTTTGAAGAAGTTATATTCTGAAGAGCCTGGCAGTTCATTTCAAGAAGATAATGCCTACATAAGATGGGCAGCTTTTGACTACTGAAGGGTTTTAAGTAGAGGAATGCCGGAATCATAGTTGCATTTTGAAAAGATTCGTCTGGTATAGTTGAGCAGACAGAGAGCATTAAGAATATAAGCAGAGACTGGTGTGGGCACTGCTGTGCCTCTAGGAGGGAGAGAGGTGAGGATGGCCAAGCTAAGACAAAGTAGAAGGCATAATTTGGTGTAAATATCTAAGAAACTGATACTTCCGTGAATAACAACTATAAATTCTGAACAGAACTTAAAAAAAAAAAAAAAAAAAAATACCTGAAAGCTCTGGAGACTAAACAAAAGCAGGCGGATTTTTTGGGAGGGGAGTCAAAACATAGAACAAGTAATCTGCAGCATGATTCCCCATTTTTTGTGGCTTTGCCTTGAGGGCTACTGCATTCATGGCAGTGCAGGGATGGCCTATCATCCTCCTGGCCCAAACTACAGGAGGAGAAAACACAGGCAACCAGGGATGCTAGAGAGGGAGGAGAAAACCCTGAAAAGGGAAAAGCCACACAATGGAAATGTACTCTGTTTAGATTTGGCCCAGTTATTTAGCTGACCACAGAACCACACACATGGATATAGGCAAACTAATGCAGGTTGTACTCAAAGCTTAAAAGAACCGAACTAATCTGAGCTCCTTCTCATCCAGGTGTGAGAATATTCAGTTTGGGTCTCAACAAGTTAATTCTGTTAAATAAAAATATCAGTACTCTTTGGAGCAGTCATGGGAAAATCCAGAGTCTCTGCAGCACAGCACTCCATAATTTAACCCAAAATTACTTGACAGCTAAGCATCAGGTGGGAAAAAATGTTACTCAATTTGAAGGGAACAACAATTAACAGATGCCAATACAGAGACAACCCAGATATTGGCATTATCAGACACATACTCTAAAGTATTTGTGTCAAAGGTAAAGACATTTTGCAGGTATAATTAAGGTCCTAAATTGGCTGATTTTTAGTCAGAAGAGAATCCTGGATAGGCCTAGCCCTAATTTAATCAAATACAACTCCTAAAGGAGGGATCAGCCCCTTTTGTGAGGAGAGAAAGAGAGACACTTCTGTTGGCCTTGAAGAAGCATACTGGTATATTGCGCTCTGTGAAGAGGGCCTTGGGGCAGGAAGCTGTGGAAAGCCTCCAGAACCTGAAGGTGGCTGCCAGCACCAGGAAGTGTAAAGTTAAGGGCTTTATCATAAAGCCACAGGAAACAAATTCTGCCAACAGCTTAAGCAAGCTTGAGTAGATTCTTCCCAAGCCAAGCCTCCAGATAAGAATGCACTCAACTGACACCTCATTTGCAGTCTTATTAGACCCTAAGCAAAGAACCCAGCTAAGGTATGCATGAACTTTGACCAGCAGACACTTTGAGAGAGCAAATGTGGGTTGTTTTAAGCTGCTAAATTTGCAGTATTTTTTTATTTTTTATGTAGCAGTAGAAATGTAATACAACATGACAGAAGAAAAAAGTCAGTAAACTTAAAAATAGATGGGTAAAAATCATCCAATCTGAGTAAGAAAGGAAACACAGATTCAAAATAAATAGAACCTTGGGGATCTCTGGGACAATTTCAAAAGGTCCAATATAGGAGTATTTGGAATCCTAGAATGAGAGAAGAGAGAAGAAAATGAGGCAAAAAAAATTAAAGAAATAATCCTAGAAGTTTCCAAATTTTGTGAACAGTAGAAACATACAGACCCAAGAAGCTCAGAAAACTCCAAACAGGATAAATTCAAGGAAATTCACACACAGACACATTATTATGAAATGACACAAAACCAAAGATAAAGAAAAAATCTTGAAAGCGGCTAGAGGGAAAGAACATCTTACCTATGAGGGAATAATTTCATACTGTGAACATCTCTGCAGATACCAGGGAGGCTAGAAGACAGTGGAACATCTTTGAAGTGCTGAGAGAAAGTTTACATTGGTTGAGGTTGTTTGGAAAATATTTGGAAGGTCAAAGTCACCAACCGTGATTTGGTTAGTGATCATAGAAGAGAGAAAGTGACATTTTGTTAGTATGGCTATTGGACGAGACAGAGAACTGAGAAGGACAATGTTTTAAAAATAGAGAATAAGGCAGAGTGTGAGAGCACACCAGAGTAATCCTAAAATCCACTTTGGACACACTGAGTTATAAATTACTTTGGAAATCAGGAAGGATGATACATTAGAAAAAGCACAAATTTAAAGCCATAAATCCTTAGGTTTTACTCCTAAGTTTCAGGAGCTGTGTGTTTAGATTGTTTCTTAATTTCTTGGAGCTTTGATTTCCTCTTCTACAAAATTAAGAGATTATTGTGAATATTCCATGATGAAGAATATTTATAAAATGCCTCGTAAGGCAATCAGCTCTCTATAACCAAAGGTTCCTTTTTGTCCCTTTTCCCTTTCTAACAAGACATCCAGATAGACATGAAGAATAAGTAAATTGGATGTAAGAGTCTAGAGTTCAAAAGAATTTTCTGGCCTGGAGATATAAACTTGGCCTATTACCAGTGCCTAGCGATCAGTGGGAATAAGCAAGCCCAAAGAAAGAGTAGTAAGAAGCTATATAAGTGATCTGTTGCTGCAGAACAATGTACAAATGTATAGTAGGGATATAGGCATAGGACAAGATGTTCTCATTCATAAAAAAAGAGGACAAAAGACACAGGAGTAGCTAGTCCATAGAAATTCTGAAATCCATTCAGATGAATGCTGTAAGTTTCTTAATACAGTTCTCAGTACTGCTCCTGCTTGGATTTTCTAGGATTATTTCTTTAATTTTTTGATTATTTATTTATTTATTTGCCTCATATTTTTCTCTCTTCTCTCATTGTAGAATTCCAAATACTCCTCCATGGCTCATAGCTTTGGGTTCTTGGCTCCATCCTCTGAGTTATCCATACTTTTCCATAAAAGTAGCCTTTTTTGCATTTTATAGTTTTCTCAGCCTGCCAGCAGAGCTGGTAGAATTTTGAAGGTTCAAAGGCCTCTTTTCATTTTTTTACTATCTTTTTTCCTGTCAGTCGAAGTTGGCAGTTTTTCTGCCAATATATTCTTGAAACAACTTTATGGTCTTTTATTAGTCTTGCTGAGCTTCACTATAACAGACAAAATCATGCCCATGGATCTCTCTTAGATAAGCCCTTTTCTACCTAGGATTTTGCTGGCACTGCTGAGGTACATCACCCTCAAGTATCTTAGAACCGCTTTTGTTTGAAAGTTGTCTGAGATGCTAATTTAGGTCTTTCTAAGGTCTAAACAGGATTTGACAGGCCTACCCTTTGATTCATATGTAGACCTGGTTTTCCTGCTATGTCGTGGATTTGATCTTTGCCTGAAAGCCATTTTCTGCTTGTAGCATCATTTGCCATCTGAAAAAGCTAGAAACTTTCAAAACTAGCAAGTCCTGACTTCATAAGCTTATATCTCCCCTCAAGGATTTTAATAAAAGCAGCAGATAGAAGCCAGGAGGCTCTTCAACATTGCCTGGAAATATCCATGTAGTTTATTAGGCACACTTTCTACTTTCCATGTTACTGCAGGTGATAGTGTTGCAAAACTTTCTGCCACTGCACAGCAAGGATCCCCTTTCCACCCATTTCCAATAACATTTTTCTCATTCCTCACTGACAGCCTCCTCAAAGGCCATCAGATGTCTATTAATAATCTCTTTGAGGTGCCTTAGATATTCACTAACACATTCAAGCCCTTTCAGTCTTTACTCACTCGCCAGCTCCAAAGCTCTTCCCACATTTTAGCCTTTTATTACAATAGCATCCCATTTACAGATACACAAATCCTTACGAATCACTTATTTGCTATGTGACCACCACCCCCAAACAGGAATAGCTAACACGACAAACGTTTATCTCAAAGTCTGTTAGTCAAGTATCTGGGAAATGGTTTAACTGGGTGATTCTAGCGCAGAAATTTTTTTTTTTTTTTTTTGCAGTTTCACTCATCTGAAGGCTTTTTTTTTTTTTTTTTTTCAATCTCACTCTCTCACCCTGGGTAGAGTGTGGTGGCATCACAGCTCACAGCAACATCAAACTCCTGGGTTCAAGCAATCCTCTTGCCTCAGCCTCCTGAGTAGCTGGGACTACAGGCACCTGCCACCACACCTGGCTAATTTTTGTTTTTAGTAGAGATGGAGTCTTGCTTTGCTCAGGCTGGTCTTGAACTTCTGAGCTCGGGCTATCCACCTCCCTCAGCCTCCTGGAGTGCTAGGATTATTGGCGTAGCCACCACACCCAGCTTCATCTGAAGTCTTGACTGGACTAGAGGATTCACTTCCAAAGTATCTCACTCACATGGCTGGGGGCCTCTTGGCCTCAGTGTCTCACTCACTACCAGGAGCTCGCCGCAGAATTACTTGAACAGTCTCATGATATGGCAGTTGCCACCCTCCAGATCAAGTGACCCAAGACAGAGCAAAGAAGATGCCACCGTGTCTTTTATGACCTAGCCTCAGAAGTCATTCACTGTCAAATTTTTAACATTCTCGTGGTTGTAGGTCAGCCTTATTCAATGTGGGCTGGACTACGCAAAGCACAGATCACGAGAAGCAGTGCTCTTTGGGGTATCCTGGAGGTGAGCTTGAGGGTTGGGCTGAGGAATGGGATCTATTGAGGGGAAATGAGAGTATGAGAAATACAAAGATGTCACAGGAAAACCAGGACATTATGTGTAAAAGCCAAGAAAGGAGAATATCTAGAGCCGTGTTTTTCATCCTTTTTTTATCTCACAGCACTCTTGAACCTATAGTTAAACTTCCATGGCACGCTTAAATTATGTTGATCAAAAAAATGAGTAAAAATAAAGAATATACTCACTGTGCTTTGAACTTCTTTCAAAAATAATTTAATTAATGATCTTGAAAAATTTTCATGGCACATCTAAGATCCTCTCATGAAGCACCATTGAAAATCACTAATCTAGAGGGACAGTTTTTGTCAGATGTCCATCCTAAAGAGATTAAGTGAAAAGAAGAGACCATCGTATTTGACAATGGGGCCATCATAGATGGCTCAAAGAAAGCACTTTCAGTGGAGAGATAGAGACAAAAGCCCGATTACAGTGGTTTGAGAAATAAATGGGAAGTAATGAAGTGTTTAGTATGAGCATAAAATTTTTTAAAATATTAATTAAGAGTCAACTACAGAAAGATTCAGGGTCAAGGAATCATTTTAAATGAAAGAAATTGCCAGTCATGGTGGCTCACACCTGTAATCCTAGCACTGTGGAAGGCCAGGGCAGGTGGATTGCTTGAGCTCAGGAGTTCAAGACCAGCCTGTACAAAAAGTAAGATTCCTATCTCTCCTAAAAAATAGAAAAACTGAGGCAATAGGATTACTTGAGCCTGAGTTGGAGGTTGCTGTGAGCTATGACACTACAGCATTCTACTCAGGGCAACAGCTTGAGACTCCATCTAAATACATACATACACAAAAGAGATTTAGGTGTGTTCACATATGAGAAGAAAGAAGCAGCAGACAGATTGATGATACAGAAGAGAGAAAGAATGATTAGTGGCATAAGATTTCAGACAGAGAGAAAAGGATAGAATTCAGCTCAGGGGTGGAAGGATTGACTTTGAAGGGGAAGAGGTTTATACCAGATATTTATTGCTGTTTAACAATAAATCATCTCAAAACTTAATGGCTTAAAAACAGTTTATTAGCTCATAAATCTATTGTTCAGAAAAATCTAGGTGCACTCCATTAGTGCACCTAGTCTCACCTAGGTCTCACCTAGGCTCACTCAGGAGGTTGACATCATCTGGGCCTAGGTGGTCTAGGATGGCCTCACCCACATATTTGGTAGTCAGCAGGCTCTTACCCAGTTGCTTTGGTCTCCATCTATGTGACAACCCCAGCAGGCTTGCTGCAGTTCTTCACATGGTAATAGGATCCCAGGAGAACAAGAACAGAGACTGCAAGGCCTTATGAATCTAGGCTTAGAACTCACAGTATGACTTCTGTCACATGCTATTAGATGAGTGAGTCACAAGGTTAGGCCAGGTCCAAAGGGTAAGGAACTAGGTCTTGATGTGATGGGAGTTGCTGCAGACAGTTTGTGGCCATTTACGATTTACAAGAGCCTCCTGCTACTCTGAGACAGGAGGGAGAGAATGAGGATGAGTGTGAATGTTAAAAAAAAAAAAAAAATGAGGTTGTAATGGATGTTTGCTGAGAATGAAAGGAAGAAGAGGAATTGCCAGGCTTTAATTGTTTCCATAATATCTAATTCTACATCATGCTTATAATAGACATTCAATAAAATGTTCACAGAATAAAATAAATGGCAAGATTTCTTATAAGTTTTCTGAATTTCCCAAGAACAGATTTAAAATTTTATTTACTTTAGCAATATTAAAATTATAAACACTATTCTTTGCATCATGTGGGATGCTACTGTATAAACTATACAAACACAAAAAAAGTACTCATCTCAAAATGTATGCCTTAGTATGCTGTCAGGGCAATTGGACTCTTAATTAAGAGATGAAGAGTCACTCCAGGTTTCTCCCTGCCCCCACACCGTCATTCCTACCCCTTTGTTCTCTCCATAACCTCTAATAAAAACGCATAAAATAGGAAAATGCTATAGTAAGTGATTAACAATATACTTCAAAGGCACTAATTTTTAGGCCCACATGCACACCAAAGTCTTTACATTTTTGTTTAACCATTTGTGTTTCTATGAAAATTCTTATTCTTTACCATAAATTAAAAGTGTGTAATATAGGCTTATACCTGTAATCCTAACACTTTGGGAGGCCAAGGTGGGAGGATTGCTTGAGGTCAGGAGTTTGAGACTAGACTGGCCAACACAGTGAGACTCTTATCTCTAAAAAAAATTCAAAAATTAGTTGGGCATGGTGTCACATGCCTTTAGTCCCAGCAATTAAGGAGGCTGAAGCAGGAGGATCACTTCATCCTGGGAGTTCAAGAATGAAGTGAGCTATCATTGTGCCACTGCCCTCTAGCCTGGGCAGCAAAGCAAGACCCTGTCTCCAAAAAAAGTAGTGTAATCATTAAATACACATATTATGTATTTAAAATAGAACTCGTTACAAGTTAAATTTGCCACATTATTGTCTCTTTCTCTAATCATGGAAATAGTTTCCCAGAAAGCTACAATATCACCCTCGTTATTGTGTAGGGCACAGCTGTCTGCACCTAGCAATTCCATTTGGGGAGGAAAGATTTTATGTCTTTGCTCCCCAGTGGCAGTAACAAAGTTCTTTTTATTGTTGCTGACATTAAGATAGCTAAAATCAACAGTGAGGTAAACATTTCTTGGGACCATCTGGCAAGGATTCTAATCCAAAATATTCTGTAAACACTGACTCCATTTGAGTACCCAGGAACTACTGTCCAGTTGCCATGAACTACATTTTTATTTCAGTTCTAAGCACTAATTGAAACAGCAAAAGAGTAGTCTGCAGACTCAGTTCCTTCAGTTTTCTCTCTTAAAGTATTTTTAGTTTCATTGGAGATTCCAGGAAACTGACATTCTCTGAGGGAGCGTATAGTGCCTTTTGAAGTCACAGTAGAAGTAAATGGGGCCCTAGCATTTGGGGTCATTAAGTATTTAATGCATAGAGCATAGTGAGAATGTCTTCATTTTCTGTTTGGAGATACATTTATTCTATATAAATCTCAGAGGCAAAAGTTTGGGATTGAGTTTTTATTTTCTTGTATATTTCAAAGCTTCTTTGTAAAAATAGTTTACAATATGATCTATTTCAAGACTTTTAAGGTCTTTCCCAAGAAATGGCAGAGATGGGGTACATTATCCTGTCCCAGAGCTGATCTCGGGAGTTTCCTACAATGCATGAAAGAAGATGACTGGGGGTTATTTCACCCTCGAATCGCCCAGAGGAATGATTGCTGGTGCTGCTAATGGTCTCTCTGTCCTCCCCCTGGCAATAAATTTTAGATATTGAAATATAGCTTTGGAGAAAGGTATACTGAAGATTCCTTAAGCTTTTTACAAGACACGCAAAGCCTTTCACAAGCCACTATTCTGCAAATGTGAATTCTTAATGTCTAAATGTAAAGGTCGTTTACTGAACGAATTTTTAATGTGAATTTTAATAATGAGTACTTGGAGAAAAGAAATGAATACAGCTGGACCATTAAAGCATGATCTTTTGCTATTTTTAAGTAATGGGAAATACTGATTGAGAATGTTATAAAGATTTCAGCATACATACTATGATTGTCTTTAATCCTAACCTATCACCGTGAGTGTGTATAACTAAAGTGTTAACTCAAAGACAGGCATACCTATCATACTGTGGCATTTATTATTTCCATACTTTTTAATTACTTCCAGAATATTGAAGAGCTTATTATTTAAAGGTCAGAATAATGCCCAAGACATGGCCAAGCCCAGTGAGTGTCAGATGCATGGAATGTTGGATGACTTCATAGTTATGAAATTATTTCATTTCTCATGATAATTCCTGACTTGCCAAGTTAGTGAATTTTAAGAACTCTGAGAGCAGATTTTAAGATAAATGTGAAATAATCCATACTTTTGGAGTCAGGGACTTCCCTTCAGGCATTAGTTCATATTTGACTTGCTTGACTTACACTTGGGGATAAAATAAGTTAGGACAAGGTCTTAAATACCACATTCTCTAACTGAGAAAGAAAACCAACTTGCACAACTTTGGCTGGCTCATATTTCTTGTTATACAGGCACTAAGAAGCAGCGGTTGCCATGAAATACTTTATTTAACCTTTACAAAAATGTTTTCTTAGTATGGCAAGGCAGTTTAGTTAAATAAAAATAAATAACTATAACAATTTTGGATTTCTTTTATATCCATCTGTTGACTTTTTTTCTTCCAATTAAAAATTAAAGATAACAATTATAATTGTCTAAATTGCTATAATGACTAAAAATAAATCAAAGATCACATAAAATTACTTGGTCTTAGGACATATGTTGGCACGTCTTCTCGTTTACATTAAACTAAATTTTACTGAATGGTAAATGTTACATTTGAGAACAATTTAAAAGAAAGTTTTTATTCAAACTTCAGGTAACTTTCTCTCTTGCTTGTATTTAGTCAAAATTGATTTTCAAACAAACAAAACCTGACAACTTGACTCACAAACTCAGAGTATTTATCCAAAATCTGAACTACTATCAGATGGCCTTTCCAGTTTCTTCCCTTATTGGCTTCCATTTCTCAGCTCACCTAAATTATTCTTTATTACTTCGACCAAAATACTCTTAACTCTTTCACTAAAGTCTTTGACTAAAGAATTGGGTCCAGTCAAGTCTCTGGTGACCATTGGCTATCATTCTGTCAAGAGAGTGTGTCTACACAACTCTAAAATTTCCTGGAAGGGCTCGTATTATCTCATTCCTATAATCCCAGCACTGTGAGAGGCTGAAGTGGAAGGGTTGCTTGAGGCTAAGAGTTTAAGACCAGCCCCAGCAATACAGTGAGACCCCATCTCTATAAAAATTCGGAAAAATCAGTGGCTGACACATGCCTATAGTACTAACCACTCAGAAGGCCGAGGCAGGAGGATTACTAGAGCTCAGGAGTTGGAGATAAGGTCTTGATCAACCACTATACTCCAGCCCTGTCAACACAGTGGAACCCCCATCTCAAAAATAAATAAATAAAATAATAATAATAACTAAAATCTCCTGGCTATTGGTATAATGCAACTAAGCAATCAGAGAAAGTTTTTATTTATTTTACTTATTTGTTCAAGAAATAAAAATTATTTCACATTTTATAGACAGACCATCCTCTTCTGTATATATACCTATACCTGCTTATCAAAGTTCTTTGAATTTTCACTTTTCAACCCTGGTGGTATTATTAAGAGTAAAAAGTCTCAAAGACTGCCTCACAGTTCTGGGCTCAAGAAAGCTATTGGTATCATAGCTCATGATTTTTCGGTCACATATTACTGAACTATAGGGAAGCTGGCAACCTTTAAGAAACTTAAAAACAATAGGTACATATAGTGTTGAAATGACCTCTCTAGAACAAGTCTATATATCATTCATACTTTTTTTTACTGTGTGTATTTATATCGGATTTTGTGATTGAAAAGTTAAGCATAACATTTAAAAATAAAATATTTTTAACTTATGAAACAATTTGTTCATTGAAACTTTTTGCAGAAGTGTTTGTGAAGTCAATTACTTTTTTCTAATTTAGATCATTATATTTAGATAATTTTCAGCAAAGAATACCCATTAGGCATCTCATTGTTTTGTAGATAATTTTTTTTTGAGACAGATTCTCACTCTGGATAGAATACCCTGGTGTCATATCTCACAGCAACTCTGCAGATAACATTTAAATCAAAAATGCCACTTCTATTCACTCTATTCTTATTCTTTTTTAGTTATATTTCTCTGTTACTGAACATAGACTAATGTCTGAACATTAAAAAAATAAATTCTTGAATTGAGAGTTCTGTTTATAGTTATTTGTGAAAAGTATTAAGATTCTATGGCCTGATTATAGATATGCTGGAAAATCGATTAAGCCATAATGTTTGCTATGAATGTGTGACATTTGATACTCTAACTTACTCGTGGATATTCATATGACTGTTATAAAGTGTATGATGAAAGATCCATGCACTATTTAAGGCTATGAAGAAAGCTTATTCATACAATGTATGAATATATTCATGCGCTATATGAATAACATTATTTCAAACAGCCAAGCAACAACTTTCTTATCAGTTACTTTGTTTCATTGTCTTTTATGCACCAATCCTTGGTGTTTATTGATGATTGATATTCTAAGGGGAAATAGCAGTTACTCATGTAAGAGTTAACTTCCTCTTTGCCCTTCCTTTTCATACCTCACTCCCTGGCAGTCCCATGTTAAGTTGGGCTGTCACTTTTGTTTATCAGAAGTAACAATATTGTCATCTTTTATTCTATTTCAACATGGGCTTTTTCATGGGTGGGAGTGTGTGTGTGTGTGAGTGTGTATGTGTGTATGTAAAATATGTCTTCTGGCCAAACTTTTAAATTCCCCAAGGAGAACACCTCTAGAGTTCTACAACATCGTTTTCCCTTACCCTCTTAAAAAAAAAAAAAAAAAAAAATCAGTATAATATCTGTTTCTCCCACTGTATTGTAAGCATTTTCAGCCTAAGTAAATTGGCTGAAGTTGTCTCGTTTTCTATATGTACCATATGTAGTAAAGTTAGCTGGCTTATGGTAAACATTTAGTAGCTGTAGATCCTTAAAAATGTTTGCTAAATTTGAAAAAAAAACTATTGCCCTAGAGAAAAAAACCTCACATAATCACATTAAACTACTCTATGAATCTGCCTACTATATTGAATATGTAATATAGCAATATAGCAAGCCAGACCTTGTACTAGGAGCTACAGAGGCTACAAAGATGAACTGTAGGAGCGCACCACGCTTTTGGCAAAGTGCCAAGAGTACAAGTGTGAAGAAGCTTTGACTTTGATCAGGACATTGGGGGAGACTTCCTGCAAGAAGCTGACTGAGTTTTTAAAATAGAAATGTATAATTTCTTCTTACATGAAATATAGGCTTAGCATGTGTTCTAATAGATATTTTAAATTTTAGTAACATTAATTTTCATCTGATTGCAAAATACAACACAGTATAAAATTTGGAAATTACTTGAAAGCACACAAAACACATGAAGAAAGGAAACTTAAAATGCATAATCCTCCAACCCCAAGACAACCACTGTTAGCATTCTGGCATATTTCTAGCCTTTTTCTTCCTTATGAATAGGCATATATGCTTTTTGTTCATTTATTTTATAAAAACGAGATGTGCTGCACATACTTTTTGTAATGTGTTTTTTCAGTTAATTTATTAACTGTGATAGCGTTGTTTTTTTTTCATGCTATCATTGTTTTCAGTATTTTGAAAGGACCTTACAGCATAACTAGGGTTAAGAATAGAGGCTCTAAGTAAGCATACCTCAGTTAAAATATTATTCCTTCTCCTCCCCAGCACCATGGCCCTGAAGTCACTCAGCCTTCCTGTACCTCTATTTTTTTTTTACCTGTAAAAAGGTGCAAAACTATCCACCTTACAAGATTGTTTTAAGGAATAAATAAGAGAATATATAAAAGCCACTTAGCCCAGTGCATGGCACATAGTGTCTGATAAATAATAGCTGTTATCATCTTTACTATTCAGTATTTAATTTAATCAATTTTCTAGTTCTGCCTAGTTTTTGTTATTGAAATAGTGCTAGAATAAACATATATCTTTATAAGTCTTTGTGCATATCTATAATTATTACCTTAGGATAAATTCTTTCATAGAATTGATGAGTCAATAAGTATTAACAGTAAGATTTTTGATAGAAGGATTACCCTCCAACTATGATTTTTATTCCAGCCAACATTTTGTGAATATGTCGGTCCTCCCCCTTTTGTAAGAGGTTGTTTCATGCTAACTTCACAGTATTTATGGCCTTCAGTGAGTTCACAAAATCTTGAGGGAGAACCTACAGTACCCATATTTTGTGGAAGAATAAAATGCCCAACATTTGTATCATAACAATTAAGCCTCCATTATATCACTCCCTATAAGATTAATTTGGAAAGGCTTTCATAATTTAGCTTTCTTTCTCTTTTTCTTTTTTCTACCAAAATAAACTACATCAAAGAGTACAAAAATAGTTTAACTTATTTCCACTTAATTATTCTCTTGGGTTGGAATTATATATATAAATGCAAACAGATATGTAGAGTCCTGAGAGTTTCAGTATTGAATCATGATGGTACCAAGCATTAGCCATTATCTAGAAATTTTTCTACTTGGTTTTTATTATTTCAGATACTCTGAGCATCCTGAAATTCAACTGTCTTGAAAATGCAATAGTGAGCCCCATATTTCATTTCATTTTTATGCTAATTTAGTAGTGGGAAATGTCTATCTGCTCCACTTAGAGTCATGTATTCCAAACATACAATTTAACTTTGATCTGTTTGATTTGCCATCGCTTCTCAGCCTTTTGGCTAAGATCAAGTGTTTAATTTGCCTTCCAGTTATTATTTTGAATAGACAAGAATTTTTTCCAGTACTTTAACTCAATTTTTGCTCTTGTTATAACATTTTAGATCTGCATCATGTTTTAATATTAATATCACAATGTCTGAGTTATGAATCTGAAGGATTATATTGATGTGTATCTTAATTGAATATTGTTGTCTCGGTGAAAAAAATCTCTTGTGTGATTTAGAACAGAAAACTTTTCTAAGTACTTAGATTTAATACTTACTTTATAATGCCATTTTATGTAAAAATATCTCTACTAAAATTTTTTAATATTTACTTTTGCTTATTTTGTATTTATTTTGATTACTTATTCAAATAATAATTATTGAATGCCTACTGTAGACTAGGTTCTTAGGATATAGTGATGAATTTAGAAGTCTAAAAATTAGCCGAGTATTGTGGCGGGCACCTGTAGTCTCAGCTATTCAGGAGGCCGAGGCAAGAAAATAGCCTAAGCTCAAGAGCTGAAGGTCACTGTGAGCTGTGACGCCACGGCACTCTACCAAGGGCAACACAGTGTGAGACTCTATCTCTAAAAAAAAAAAAAAAAAAAAAATTAAAAATTAAATGGTGCCTAAGTTTTAGTATATATGGATATATATTATGAACATATATAGGTATATTGCTATTATGATAACAGATATATTCAGTAATGTATTACACTTGGATTACATGTTAATTTTTTTAAACTCCTGAAACTTCTGCAAGGAATACAATGGATAAGGAAATTTTTAAAGTTGTGTATGTCTCCAGTTTCTTTTTAGAACAGTATATATTAGCATAGGGTAAATTTTTATAAAATGCAAAATAATGCACAAATGAGTTAGAAGACAATTTTTAATTTGTGATCATTGACGTAGAGAAAATTTTAACAACATCTTTAAATGAATGGTGAAATATGTGAGTTCACAAAAAAAATATATTTGGTACAGTTATCATTCGTTTTAAGATGTAATTTAAAATTTTTACTTAATCTTCCCCTTTTTCTTTCTCTTCTTGGTGTACTCTGTTCTCTTAGATTTCATCTTATTTTTCTTTCCTCCCAAATATGTCAATTCAGGAATTCTCCCATTGGACATGACTGTGGGTGGTCCTCAGAGTTGATCTCAAACTCCCTGATCAGTAATTCTGTTTTAAGTTTTATTTTGTATAGAAAAAAACAAATGAGTTGAAAACTGTATATGCTTCCATCTGAGGTCTTCAGTGGAAAAACTGAATTTAAGTCTTGCTGCCAGTGCAGTACTGGGGGTCTGTGGGAAAAAAAAGAAAATGTAGCCCCTTGGGACCTTTCAGTGAGTGTGGCCACTGTACAACCTGCCTTATTGCTTAGTTTCAGTTGTCACTGTCCATCCAGTGGTTCCTGTGTGACTTCTTTCCCCCAGTGGAAAATATTAGATACTAGCTAAGTAGGCCAAAAGAACAAAAATCTTGGATAAATGGAAAGATGGTAGAGGAAGTGAATCAGTAAGGAAAACTGTTAATAGAAAAGAGGTGAAAGAAAATTTCCAAATTGACAACATTGACAATATTTCCAAATTGAAAACATAAATATATCCTGGGCTCCAGGCAAAAGGGACAGCCACTTTTTACAAAGCCCATTGCTTTTCCCTGCCCCATATTTCTGGCCCATATCGCCTTTCATCCCAACTATTTTAGTTTTCCGTCCTCTTCACAGGACTCCCACTCTTTTGTTTTTTGTTTGTTTTTTGAGATTAATATGTTGATACAAATGATTAGGTTACAAGTTTGCATTTGTTCCGTAAGATCCCTGTTCTGGTTGTGGCTCTCACCCAGGAGGTGTGCCATACACCCTCACATGTGCCCATGTGCCCATGAGGAGGGAGCACACCTTTCTCCTACACCCTCCCCTTCCTCCAGTTGGAATTCAATCAAGCTTTACTCCTTGTACTCCCACTCTTTTGTTAACACATTGCTCACCCACACAGAAGGCACCATTGACCACCCCCTAATTCCTGAATAAAGTGCAGATTCCTTAGCTTAGTAAATCAGTGCCGACCATTATCTAGATGTACTTATCTGACCTCATCCCAACTTCTGTCTTCATGTTCCCTTTTCTCTGAGCAGTGAAACTGTTCACTTTGCCCCAGACATGCCTTCCTCTATTCACATCTCAAATTGTCTCTTTGGAGTAGGAACCAACTGTCATCTTTACCGACTGAAATCCTACCTGAAATCTAAGGCACAGCTGTTGCGCGGCAGCCTGAAACCAGCCCTCCCTTATCTGGACCATTGTAGCACTTTGAACCTCTCCTTCTCCCTCTTGTTAGTTATTGGCTCTCGCCTTCTTTTTCTGATAAGATTATAAGCTCTCTCAGAGGCTAAGAACACATCTCTTTCTCCTTATTTCCCCAGTGATACCTAGCATATTGCCTTCTTGACAGTAATTGAACAATGAAAATGTATTAGAAAAATGACAGAAAGAAATGTCATTAGAATCAGGTAATCTAACACAAATCCACATTTTGGGCCTGATTTTATACTTCCTTCTTTATAGAAAGAAAAATAGATATACAAGTATTTGCTACTAAATGGAGACTGTTAGTAACACTGCAATTTAGTTGGTGGGTCTAACAAAAACAAAACTTCCAACACTGGCTTGGTGTCTGTGGGTATCAGAGTTCTGCCGTCCAGTACCCAAATCTAGTGCCACAGGTCCCCCAGGTGATGGTGATTACACCATGGGAAGGAGGCTGCGGTTCTGCAGGGCCTCCTGAATTCCTTCTTGTAGATTTCTCTTTTAAGAATGTAATTCCTTGCCTAACAAAGTATGTATATCTAATTGCCAATGATATTTAGGTGTTTTTTAAGAGTAGACCACCACAGATATTCAATTGCTGATGCATGTGGGGAGAAGTGTTATAAAAATTTTTCTCCCTTCTTTTCTGTGTGAACTAAATCCAAATGTATCTGAATTTTCATAATTCAAAGAAAATAGCTATGCCAACTCTCTGAGAACAAATAGCTGCCAAGCAAAACCTGACAGCATATTCCTTGGTGACATTCAGTCATTAAAAGCTGTGTACACAGAGTGAGGCGCTATCTGAAACTGAGCTCATATGCAAATGTGAACACTTTGCACTTAAAATTATATTGTATATATTAAAACTTTCTCTAAAGTCAATGGAATGTTCAGGAAAATATAGCTGAGCTTGACCTTAAGTACCTTGCCTCATTATTTTTTGTCACTTCCAGCTACTAGTCTCTCCAAAGAAAACAACTTTCCTGTTTCTTTTAGTTTTGTGTATGCCCTGAGCTTTATTCCCAGTTGCTGCTATAAAAAAATAAAAGGGTTCCAAACACCGTTCTTGTTTTTCTTTTTTTATCCTGTAACTAATATTTAAACATCAAAGATACTCTGGTACTTTTATGTTGTACAGTGTATATAAGAACACATTTTCCCTAAAGGTACTTGCTGTCCAGGATTTTTTCCTTAGCTGTTAGCCTTCTTTTTATGAACTCATCCAAGTTGGGCATGGTGGCTCTCATCTATAACCCTGGCACTCAGGGAAGCTGAGGTGGGAAGATCCCTTGAGTTCAGGAGTTTGAGACCAACCTAAGCCAGAGCAAGACCCCATGTCTCTAATAAAAATAGAAAAAATTAGCCAGATATTATGGCAGGGACCTGTAGTCCCAGCTATCAGGCAGAAACAGGATTGCTTAAATCCAGGAATTCTAGGTTACTATGAGCTAGGCTGAGGCCACAGCACTCTAGCCTGGGCAACAAATGAGTGAGACTCTGTCTCAAAATTAAAAAAAAAAAAAACTCATCTGACTGGTAGCCTTTGATTTTCCAGGATCACTGGCAGTTGTGTGGAGGAAAAACTGGAATGGGGCCATATTAAGAGTGGGGAGATAATTTAGGAGATTTTTAAAAAATACTTTATTCAGATACTTAAAAAACAAACCAAAAAAGCCCTTTTTTAATCATACATTGAAACTTACGATGACCGTGGGAAATTTTTATTATTTTATTTATTTTGAGACAGAGTCTGTGTCACCCTGGTTAGAGTACCACGGTGTCATCATAGGTCACAGCAACCTCAAACTCTTGGGCTCAAGCAATCCTCTTGCCTCAGCCTCCTAAGTAGCTGGGACTATAGGCTGGGACTATAGGCGCCCACCATGACGCTCAGCTACTTTTTCAGTGTTTTGTAGAGACCAGGGCTTACTGTTGCTCAAGGCTGGTCTCAAGCTCCTTAGCTCACGGGATCCACCAGTCTTAGTCTCTCAGAGTATTAGGATTAGGTATGAGTCACTGCACCCAGCCAACCTTAGGAAATTTTTAAACTTAAGCATGTTATCAGGGTTCCTACTAAGACTGGAAGTGAAAAATAATCTGCTTCCATCAAGACTTTTATTATTATGTCAATTCCCATGTAAATCCTTAGTGTATTCATTGTTCAGAGTGTATTATAATGTTTCAAAGCTTTGTTCAATCCATTCATTGGGATTATTTTATGAAATTCCCCTTTTGTTCTGTTAAAAAAGTTACATATCATATAAAAGAAAAAGTTAAATTATGTTTGTGTATTATCTATTTTTCTTAAAATGTCAGTTTTCTTTCCTTATACTTACAAATCATAGAATCTTATGTATTTTCATTTAAATTTGTATCTTAAAGAAGTACTGATTAATTATGGTTTTCTTAGAATGCCCATGTAAACTGATTTTCTTAGCTTAGAATGCCCATGTAAACTGATTTTCTTAGCTACAGTTAGTAGGTAGGAGTGGTAATAGGAAATGTTCAAATGACCACAAAACAAATCCAGATATGACCACAAGTGGCAATAAAGAATGAATATAAGTATGCATTAGGAAACTCAACTGGTAAATGCTACAGTAAATACACAATGAAAAAGAAAATACAAAGACATTTTATCCTACATTTAAAATGTTGAAAATATTTCTAATTTGATATGTAAGAGGGCATATTAAATGAAGTACATCTTCAGATTGTTGTTTGGTTCTTTATCAAATGAAAATTAAGGAATGGCAATTTAGGTTCAAAAATAATGCCACAAACCAAATTTAGCTTTAATTGCTGCCTTGCCATAAGAAGAAATAAACTGTCAGCCAAATGCAGGGTTCTTTGATCTCACATTTCAACTTCTTGTCCTCAGATGAATGAAATGGTCTTTTCTCAAATGTTTAGCAGGCCTTTTACCATTCAATAGAACAATTATTTTTAAGAAGGTTTAAAATGTGATCTGGAAAGCCACATTGACTCTATGTGGCATATTTGCTATTCTTAGCCTAGTGGAATAAGCTGGAAGTGGATGAATAATGCAGGTTAGAGAGAAAACAGATGCTAAATATTACAAATAGAAAGGTTTTCCAGCAATGAGACTTTCATTTTAGGACTAGATTTTTGTTGGCACATTTGGCATTATGACGATTATTATTTTTCTCTCCAGCTGTTACACATCTGTATTGAAGGTTGGGGCAATTGGCGTTGGTCAGAGCCTTTCAGTGTGGACCATGCTGGGACTTTTATTAGAACAATTCAATACAAGGGTCGAACAGCTTCACTCATCATCAAGGTTCAGCAACTCAATGGGGTACAAAAACAGGTAAGTTCCTTTGTGTTCATGACCCAGACAACTCTTAATAATTTCATATAATTGAGATGAAACTTAAAGAAATGAAAATAATTAATAATCAAAAGCCGTATAATTTTTACAGTGGTCATGCCTAGCTATGCCTGAGACTCCCATGCATAGAGCACTTCACTAAGTGCTAGCTGATGATCCTGGTGATGATGATGGCTCCAAATTTACAAGAGCTGCTAACGAGCAGTAAAATTTACTGATTCTAGTTTCACCTCTTCTCCCTGTCACCACCTACCTTCTGGTAGAGGTGCTAATGAGCTGTGAAATAGCCAAAAGGCCTTTATTGAGAGAAAAGAAGCAAAGGGTGGTGGAGACTCTGGATAATCCACCAGTGGATAACCAGGAGTTGGTTCCCTTGCACATGAGAATGATCCATGAGAAAGGGTTGAGAGGCTGTCTGTGACAGAGTGGACCTGGGTCTCCAGCAGGCTTTTCTTTTCCTAGGAGTTAATATTAACTACAGTAAAAATTCACTGCAGCCTAACTCTTGGCATATAAAACCTCAGCTCTCAGCACATATTTTAGCGTATTTTATAAAACTTCCTTCTGGCTGTTTTTGAAGTTCTAAGACTGCAAAGGGGGAAAAAAGTATCTGACACTTTTTTTGTGTTCTTAAGATGTGAAAATGTGGTTTTTAAAAGATGTTTTTCAAGCGTGGAGCATGTGACAAGAGTAGAAAGAAAAAAAGGAAGTATTAAAATCTGAAAACTGGCTTCACTGCATACATAATAACTGAATTTGTCATAAGAGTTTTAACATATACATGTGCATCTGGATTGTTACAGTCTATCCAGAGCTTATGTGAACTGAGGGCAGAACTCAGAAAAAGTACTCAGTTCCTGGAAAAGGAGAGCTTCCCCCAGCAAGCAGCAGAGGCTGTTCTACTGCTATATGCCAAGGGGTAAACAGGAAGCAACTGTGACATGGACAGCAGGACCTGTTCCACATACATTGTTGGTCAGCACCTAATCAGGGAGCCGAACTTGATGTTCCTATTATTGTGGGCCACCAAAATGAAAACTCCAGCAGAGGAGTCTCAGAAAAGAAGCGTGGAAGGGTCTTTCCCAGTGAACTGATCATTCCTCAGAACATTTATTGATCTACTGCAGTGGGACATGATAAGATGGAAGACACAAACTACAGGACACAATCTTTGCTCTTAAATTGGAAATTTATACAAACCCTACAATGTATACAACTTACAGTAAGTATGAAGGGAATTTAGAGGTTTCACTAAGAAAGTGTGACTTGAGCTCAGCTTTGGAAAATACTATAAAGAATTTAGATTAGGAGAGTTCATTCCAAGTAGACAGTACAGCATAAACAAAGAGGCATATATGGGACAAATTAGTGTTATTGAAGGACTCGTGAGGGGACCAGCCCACTAGTGTGAACCAAGAGTCTGCAAGGCCAGGAAGTGTCACTGACTTTTACCTACACTCAAAGTGCTCTCACGTAAATTTGCTCTCATTGAGTATCTCCCCAATAAATATATGCTGTGTTTCCAATTCTGTTACTCAAGGTCTTTCAAGAATTCCATATCTACCTTCCCAATCACTAGCATGTTTGAAAAATGATCATTCAGCCTCTGTTTGAATAGTTTCAGATGACAAGAGGCTTCTTCCCTCACACAGCAGTTTTCTGTTGTTGACTACTGCCAGCTAAGTTTTTTCCTAATTTTGAATCAAAATATTTCACCATTCTACCAGCTTTTTTCATTCCATAGAACTGTGGGACCTATATACCCAGCACACAGCAACTTATAAGGACTCCACAAGTCACCTTTCCTCTATTATAGAGACCTTCAGAAACATGAGTAGAACTAGCATGTTCCCCTTAAGTTTTCTTCCCTCTAGGCTGGTGGTTTTCAGTGTGCATCAGGATGCCCTGGAGGGCTCGTTAAAGATTTAAACTTAAGACATGAAACTATAAAAATACTAAAAGAGAGTGCAGGGAAACCCCTTGAAGAAATCGGTCTGGGTAAGTATTTCATGAGGAGGAGCCCCGGGCAATTGAAGCAGCTTCAAAAATATACTACTAGGACCTGATCAAACTAAAAAGCTTCTGCACAGCCAAGAACACAGTAAATAAAGCAAGCAAACAGCCCTCAGAATGGGAGAAGATATTCACAGGTTATATCTCCGACAAAGGTTTAATAACCAGAATCCACAGAGAACTCAAACAAATAAGCAAGAAAAGAACAAGTGATCCCATCACAGGCTGGACAAAGGACTTGAAGAGAAACTTCTCTGAAGAAGACAGGCGCATGGCCTACAGACATATGAAAAAATGCTCATCATCCTTAATCATCAGAGAAATGCAAATCAAAACTACCTTGAGATACCATCTGACTCCAGTAAGATTAGCCCATATCACAAAATCCCAAGACCAGAGATGTTGGCGTGGATGTGGAGAAAAGCGCACACTTCTACACTGCTGGTGGGAATGCAAATTAATATATTCCTTTTGGAAAGATGTTTGGAGAACACCTAGAGATCTAAAAATAGATCTGCCATTCAATCCTATAATTCCTCTATTAGGTATATACCCAGAAAACCAAAAATCGCATCATAACAAAGATATTTGTACCAGAATGTTTATTGCAGCCCAATTCATAACTGCTAAGTCATGGAAAAAGTCCAAGTGCCCATCGATCCATGAATGGATTAATAAATTGTGGTATATGTACACCATGGAATATTATGTAGTCTGAAAGAAAGATGGAGACTTTACCTCTTTCATATTTACATGGATGGAGCTGGAACATATTCTTCTTAGTAAAGTATCTCAAGAATGGAAGAAAAAGTTTCCACTGTACTCAGCCCTACTATGAAACTAATGTATGGCTTTCATATGAAAGCTATAACCCAGTTATAACCTAAGAATATGGGGAAGGGGGAAAGGGAGGGGAGGGAGGGGGGAGGATGGGTGGAGGGAGGGTGATTGGTGGGATTTCATCTGTGGTGCATCTTACAAGGGTACATGTGAAACTTAGTAAATGTAGAATATAAATGTCTTAACGCAATAACTAAGAAAATGCCAGGAAGGCTATGTTAACCAGTGTTATGAAAATGTGTCAAACTGTTTATAAAACCAGTATATGGTGCCCCATGATCGCATTAATATACACAGCTATGATTTAATAATAAAAATAAAATAAAATACAGATTGATTGGGCCCAGTGCCAGAGTTTCAGATTGGGTGTGGCAAATAATTTGCACTTCTTACAAGTTCCCAGATGATGCTGATGCTGCTGGTTCAAGGACCACACTTTAGACCACCATAGTTTCAATCTAAACTTTCCCAGTTCATTCAACTCTGGTGTGTGGTTGTTAGAACATTTCACAATTAGTGAAGTGTCAGGTGCATCTATGAAGAAATGGTTGTAATAGTACATCCTGGTGGTTAAGATAATAGGCAGCCTTCACTGGCTATGTGATCCTCAGGAAGTTATTTAACCTTTTTGTGATCAATTTCCCTATCTGTAAAAGGAAGATGGTAATAGTGCCTTCCTCTGTATAGTTAGTGTGTGAATTAAATGAGTTTGTGTATGTAAAGTGCTTGCAGCACGCCTGCCTTCTGCTATAACCCAATCTATTTTAGTCACAATGATTGTAATAAAATGTTCTCAGGCATAAATAACACTTGCCATATTTTCTTGTGTTACTATGATAGTGCCCTATTCTTGCATAGATATTAAGTATTTTCAAAGAATGATGTTAAATTTCTGGGATAAATTAATATATACAGTGTTCCTACACAGAGATTACACATTGCAATAGTATATATATCAAACATCAAAAAGTTGTTCATTTGAAAAATACATTTCTAAAAGATTCTCACAAAGTTTTGCTTTCTCTCTTCTCTCCTCAGCCCTTACTCACAGTTGTGTACACACACAGACACACACACATATACACACACATTTTAAATGTCTTTTTTCAGTTGGATTTAATTTTAACTGTCAGAGCAGCTTAACAAACATTCAGATTAGTTCTAGTTAAAGTACATAAGAGACATAGGATTTCCTCAGTTGGAGCGGTTAGGAAGGAAGAAAGGACCAAGCTTCAGAAGAACTTTGTGAATTGTTGCCTCCCTCACATCTTGGCTGCTTTCCTCCTCCCCCACCTGGGCCTGGAAGTTTGCAATAAACTGCAGCTGCCTAAATACCAAGGCCTATTTGGGGAGGTGAGTGTATGCAGATCCCTGATGTACCCTAACCATATTAATATGCCCCTGGATAATGGACAATTGGCTAACATTCTTTTTAACACTGATGTTGGGTTATTTGTACTCTGCCTTTTCTGTGTCCCTCTCATTTCCCCAACTGAATGAAAATCAGCCACATATAAAATTTCTCAGGTGCTTTGTACATTGGATAGCTACTAATGTACACATATTTGCTTCCATGTTTCCTATCCCTTCATTGAAGAAACCATTATGATTCTAAAAACTAAGATGTTTGTATAAAAATAAATAAATAAATAAAATGTTTGTACATATGTATGTATATTTCTATCTTTATACATATACTTTTAATCATAGTTAAGATATCATTTTCCAGTACATCTGGTGCTCTGGAGTTATTCTTTAATATCACTATTCTTGGCACTGATCTAATAAGAGTTCTGAAACCTGCTAAGTAAAATCATATGTGGAAATCTTCAATACACATCTTGTGGCTTTGGGGAAGGAGGGGAATTAGTGTGAAACCTGGAAATGTGTATTAAAGAGAAACCCTACATTTAAAAAAATTAAGTAGCTGTCTTCAACTGATAAATTAATCTTGAAATTCTAACCATAATTTTCAAAATAAAGGCCTTGTAAATTTTGCCACTTTGAAGAAAAGCAGACGTCACTCTCTTGAACCCTGCACTGGAGCAGCCGTGAAAGACACCACTCCAATGATGGCCATTTTGGATTTCCCTTCATCTAAATAGCCTTCCCTTTCTGGCCACTTTTAAGGATTTTCTTTTTATCAAATTTGAAAGCCTACTTAACAGGCTTTTTAGCTGAAAATGAAACTATAAAAACCCACCAAGAGGATCTTTGTCTTTAAACAAAGTGAGTCCCAGATGGTTGTTGAGATTCTGTGGTTTCTGTGAGAGACAGCAAAATTCTCTTCTAAATCTCCTGGGTCCAAAGGTTCTGAAGCTAAAGCCATGTGCATATATTGCCAGTCCTGAGCGCATCAAGAATAAGAACAGAGTTAAATACTGCTTCAAAAATTTCAAATGTTTGTTTAAGGTTAGGTGATGCTATGACATCATGAGACTTACAGTGAGTGTCCAGTAACCCCTAACATATGCTAAAGAAAACTTTACTTGCTAATTTAGGACCATAGTTCAGATGACTTTTACGGTTTGTTATTGTAAAAGCATAGTTTTAAAAGATTATAATAGCAGGACTATCTAGGGGAAATATAATAGTGAAGCATAGCTTGGTTTTACAGATGTGTTCCTTCTAAAGAAAATTCATATGAATAGATGGATAATAAATGTTTAAGAAAATGCTAAGCCTCACTATTCAAATAATGCAAGTTAAAATAACCATGATGTCTAATTTTTGGTCTAGCTAGTGGACTTGTTTTGGTTAAATAATAGTCCATTCATAGTCCCATTCATACATGTTTATTCATAATTATTTGTGTAAATTAAAGTTCATTTAAAATGATAGTTGCAGAGTACTCTTAATGATGTAGAAAAGTGTATCAATTAGGAGGCTTTCAACTTAGTTATAAAATATGCTTTTTAATATTCCTAGCAAGTTAATGAGGCAGATATTCCTATTTGCCTCATGTAACAAGAAGGAAGAGGCAAATAGGAATATCTGCCTCATTAACTTGCTAGGAATAGAGTTAGTTAACTAAATAGCCCAATGCTATCTCTACTTCTCCACCATCCTCTGGGATTTGCCTTTGTGGTCTAAAAATGGCAATAAAATGCTACATACATCCCCTCATAACATCTGCCATGGCAGAAAAAGAGGGCTTTCTCTTCTCAGATTGTCTCTCCCTTGTTATCAAGGAGTAAAATCTTTCCCAGAGACTTTTACCAGTCTTCCCTTTTCTTGTTATTAGCCAGAAACAGTCCCAGGTTTGCCTAACCTAATCATTGACAAAAGGAAAATGGAATCACCAGAATTAATGTGTAAATTTTAGTCTAAAATCTAGTAAGCTCAAGACCCAAGTAGAGGCTGGATGTGGTGGCTCATGCCTATAATCCCAGCATTCTGGGAGGCTGAGATGGGTAGATTTTTTGAGCACACGAGTTCACAACCAGCCTGAGCAAGAGTAAGACCCCCACCCCATCTCTAAAAAATAGGTAAGCATTGTGGCGGCACCTGCAGTCCAAACTACTTGGGAGGCTGAGGCAAGAGGATTGCTTAAACCCAAGAATATGAAGTTGCTATGAGCTATGATGCAACAGCACTCTACTGGGGACAAGAAAGTGAGACTGTCTTAAAAAAACAAACAAACAAACAAAAAAACAAGTAGAGCCAGTGTTTGAATTCAAGTCCAAAGGCTAGAAAAGACAAATGTCCCTGCCCAAGCATTCAGGCAGAAAGGGTCCCCTCTTACTCAACCTTTTTGTTCTTTTAGGTCTTCATTTGACTGAATGATGCCCATTCACTTTGGGGAAGGCAATCTGATTTTTCTACCAATGCAAATGTTAATCTTAACAAAAAACGTTGCCATAGACACACTCAGAATGTTTGACCTAGTCAAGCTGAAACTTTAAAATTAATCATTATATCCTTAAACCTGGAAGTATAATAAATATGTATGTGTGTGTGTTATTATTTTATAATCTAGAAAAATAATAGAAATAGAAAATCTAGTATATGAAAGTCCTATTTTTCCTAATCATGGTAAATATTCATATTTGATATTACACAGAAGGTTTTGCCTTCTAAAAGTATTCAACCAATTTAGGAAAACTTTTTTTTTTTTTATGGTGGAGATAGGGTATTGCTCTGTTACCCAGGCTGGAGTGTAGTGACCTGATAATAGTTCACTGCAACCTTGAACTACTGGCTTAAGCAATCTTCCTGTCTCACCCTCTCCCGAGTAGCTGAAACTGCACATGCATGCCATCATGCCTAAATTTTTTATTTGGGGGAATAAAAAATAGAGCTGGGGTCTCTCTCTTGTTCAGGCTGGTCTCAAACCCCTGGCCTCAGCACTCCTCCCACCTCAGTCTTCCAAAGTGGTAGGATTATAGGCTCATTCCTGGCCTAGAAAACATTGCTTAATACTTATTCTTGTTAGCTGGGTTAAAACTTAAATGATTGATGGGGTTTAGTAGATAATTATGTGTGTTTATAAACATGTAACTTTTACAGTATAGAAAAACCTGAATAAAATAAAATATAATTAAGGATCTGAGTTAAAGAGTGATTATATTAATATTTTGTACAGATATTACTGCATAAGAGTGCAAGAACCCCTTGGAAATCAGCTTCAAGGAACAGATTGATTACAGTTGCCGTCGCAGTTACCAGAGCTAAATGCTTATTTTCAATTCTCAACCTTTTCAACATCCACATTATTTGAAAGAATTAACCCTCACCTCCTGGGCAGTCACTTCTATCACGGTTTTAGCAAATCTACTCTCTCTGACCTCTCTCTGGCCTCTTATCCTCAGCCTGCCCCTAAAGTATTGGTTGATTTCTGGGTTTGAGGTTCCACACTCTCTTCTAGATAAACCGTCATTTCTCTGTGCATACTTCCAAGGCTTTTCTTTTACAATAGTCTTTATCTCCGTCTCCACCCTCTCTGTCAAGCACCTGACCAGTATTTCTAGGTAGGCACTGAATTCTTCCTATATGTCTATCCTTTGAAGACTAAAAACTCAACATGACTAAAGCAAAATTTATTCTTTACTTCAATTCTTTTTTTCCTTCTTGTATTATCTAAGCTAACGACTTCATTTTCCTTCCAGTAACATCATCAACATAGTTTATTCTGAATGATCATGTATTCCCAATTAATAAAGTCTGAATTGATGAGCCCTCATTTATCTATTGTCTTTTAGATTATTATCTGTGGAAGACAGGTCATCTGTAGTTACTTGTCTCAAAGCATAGAACTAAAAGTCGTCCAGCATTACAGTGGTCAAAATGGACAAGCTGTGGTTCACGAACACTTCGATTGCCTCACAGCCAAACAGAAATTGCCTTCATACATACTAGAAAACAATGAACTGACGGAGTTATGTGTGAAAACCAAAGGAGATGAAGACTGGTCCAGAGATGTGTGCCTGGAATCCAAAGCCCCTGAGTACAGCATTGTCATTCAGGTATGAGAAGCAGCACAGTTCAAGAAGAAAGCAGCTTTGAACCTGCAACTTTCTCAATTGCTCTATTGGTACAGCACTTAACGTATTTAAAAGTGATACATACAAAATGAGGGAGATATGAAATAATATAGAAAAGCCTTGATTAGTACTACTCAAACTGTTCCTCCCCCTCCCACAACAACACATTTGTACCAGTTCCAGTACTTTTTGCAGCCAAGACTCTGTCCTTCCCAGATGGAAGTGAGTAATATCTTGAAAAATACTGAGAGGTGGGGATGGGGGCCTGTGGGATAGTGTCCTCCTCACTTGAGGATCTTTGTGATGGTCTGTTACCATTTTATTTCTTCATAAGTCTTAACCATCATCACTTTTATTCCCTTCAGGACAAATTTTCTGTTTCATTCTGCCACTCAGTCTTGTATCACTCTCTGCTTATACAAATCACTTCATCTTTGTGGAAAGAATTAGCTCCATCAATGCACTGACATATCACAAAGTCTGTTTTTGCTTAGTTGTTCCTTTTGTTTAATGGCTTTTCTTCTATAATTTTAAACTTTTTTATATTCCAAACTAATATTATAGCCATGCCTTATTTTGATTAATTAGTGAACTGCTTAGTGTTTAACAGGACCCTTTCCTATCTCATGTGTAGGTGCCATCTTCAAACAGTTCCATTTTTTATGTCTGGTGCACAGTTTTGACTTTAGAACCCAACTCTCAAGTGCAACAACGAATGGTGAGTGTTTTCCCAATCCCAAAATATGGTATATGACTCCGACCTTTCCTGTTCTGAAATAAATTAAGGTCAGAGTGACCCAGGGAAGAGATTTATTACAAGTTTGTTTCAGCATTGAACAGCTGGAATGCTGCAACAAAGCAAATATGAAAGTTGTTCTGTCCTTTTATTTTTATAGATTGTGTTCAGCCCTCTTTTTATCATGAGGAGTCATCTTCCAGACCCCATTATCATACATTTGGAGAAAAGGAGTCTGGGATTGAATGAAACACAGATTATTCCAGGAAAAGGACAAGAAAAACCACTGCAAAACATAGAACCTGACCTTGTGCATCACCTAACATTTCAAGCAAGGTACTAGAAAAACCTTTTACAATTTTCTAAGAGAAATTCAGTAGAAAAGTAAATTTATACTATTAGGGTGGGGGTGGAGCACATGGATGAAGTTTTTTATATGATTGCGTATCCTATGAGAATGCTATTTTAAAATTGCCCTGCCTAGTGTTCTCTTATTCTCTTTTACAGTTTTAGATAAACTTCAGCCTTTTTCATTAAGCTTAGAAGTAACCAAGAGGGATAATCAGAAAATTTTATTTAGATTTCATTCATACACCATTTCTCTAGTAGAAGAAAAAACAACTAAATCTCAACCAAGAATTAGAAGGTAGAAGAAAGAAGGGGAAATTCCAGGGCCCAAATCATCCAAAAAACTGTGCCTTAAGTTTGTAAATTCCAAAAAGTAAGCTCAATCTCATAAAAAAGAAGGTGTTGGTTGATAATACATTTGTAGTTAGACTTTTTACCAAACTAATTATAGACCACTTTAGAAATCTGACTTTTATTCTCGTGTTTTCTTTCCATCTCCTAGAGAAGAATACGATCCTTCAGATTGTGCTGTTCCCATCTCAACATCTCTCATTAAGCAAATAGCTACTAAGCTACACCCTGGAGGCACAGTTAATCAAATCCTGGATGATTTCTATGGGCCAGAAAGGTCCCTTCAGCCCATATGGCCCTATAATAAGAAGGATTCTGACAGGTAATGCTCTTCAGCAATCTTTTTCTACAAACGTTTCTCAACATTAAGAAATGAGATGGGTTCACATCTGTAATCCTAGCACTGTGGGAGGCCAAGGTGGGAGGATTGATTGAGGCCAGGAGTTTGAGGTTATAGTGAGCTATGATCCTGCACTGCTGTCCAGCCTGGGTGACAGAGTGAAACCTTGTTTAGAAAAAAAAAAAGACTATGTACCAAAAATATTAGTTACTATAGTGATGTAAAAAAAGGTCTGTGCATGTATCTGTCAGATCCTTACCTTTTATAATCTAATAGGTATATTTCGTAGATTTCTTTACTCATAATTTAGAACATAATTTCATGAAAAGTTGCTTTCTCTAGCATTCAAATTCAGCGTTGGATGATCCTAGTGTGAAGAAGTATCATATATGAGCATTATATGTCTGGCATCCTTAAACATGGTTGATGAATACTGAAGTCATCATATTTCATTGAATCTCTTCGATGTGGTATTTGAAACAGGAACGAACAGCTGAGTCAGTGGGATAGCCCAATGCGAGTGAAGCTGTCAATCTGGAAGCCATATGTTAGAACCTTGTTGATAGAACTTCTACCTTGGGCCCTGCTTATCAACCAGTCCAAATGGGACCTCTGGCTATTTGAAGGAGAGAAGATTGTGCTACAGATTCCTGCTGGAAAAATTATTATTCCCCCAAATTTTCAGGTAGTATAACTTTTTAAACCATATGAATGCTTTTCTCTCAATAGCTAGATTTTATTCTGAGATTGCATTTATGATCTTAACAGAATGAATCAGTTGTGGAAAACTGTCCTCTTAGTTGCATAAGTGAGAGATATGGAATGTTCTTTGATAGTCAAGACTTTTCTGATTTTTTTTTTTTTAACCATCAGCACTCTTCATGCTTGAGTCATCATTAAATTTGTTAACTTACACTAGTTAACATTCTCATTTCCAGAGTGTACAGGATATTTGACAAACATTAGCATTGGTATATTAAGGACATAGACCCATAATGTATGCTAACCCATCCCTGATAATTTTTGCTATTCTTTCTGAAATTCTCTGAGATCTGCAAGTGTTGAGCATTTCTGGGCACCTCTTTTTATCAGGGCCCCTTTTCCTTTATAAGTAGACTTGGATGTGCATAATTACAAATGTCTGCCCAGTTATTCTTAACACGAAGAAAAACCTAATTGCAAAGCAAACTATCACAGGAAGATTTTATATTCTATCACAAAATAAGGTTAGTTCATTTCAAGAAGATACATAAATCTATAAGAAAACAGAGTAAAAGGAACTCTTAAATAAAATACTTTCCTGATAGACAATAATTTCATAGTCCTCTGTTGAGGTCTAGTACATAAACATCTTTATTCAATTGCATTTTTCTGTCTTTTTTAAGTTATCAGATGATGTTACCTTATAGAATTGGAATGTTAAACTATATGGACCTAACGTGGCATATTATTCTCTTGTCAAATGAAATGAAACCTTCACTTTTTAAGCCTTTGGTATTTACAAGATAGTCACAGTTTGGTTTTGGTTTTTTCTTCTCTTCCATAAATATAGGTTCCATTATCAATAAAAAAAGACATTGGGAGCTAAAATAAAATTTATGTTGTCATTACTAAAAGAAGGGTGATGCTCAATGGCCAGCCTCAGCAACATAGCAACATCCCGTCCCTACAAAAGTAAAAAAATTAGCTGGGTGTGGTGGCACATTCCTGTGGCCCCAACTACTCAGGAGGCTGAGACAGGAGGATCACCTGAACCCAGAAGTTTGAGGTTGCTCTGAACTATGATGATGCCACTGCATTCTAGCCAAGGCAATAGAGTAAGACCCTATCTCAAAAAAAAAAAAAAAAAAAGGAGGGATATTTGGCTACTTGGCTGCGCTTACCCTTGTATACTTATTTGTATTTTATTTTATTTTATTTTATTTATTATAGATAAAAATATGCACCATAGATGTGGCCCGACCCATTACCCTCCCTCCACTCAAACCTCCCCCCTCCCTTCCCCTTCCTTGGTCCTTTCCTCATAGTCTTGTGGTATAGTTGGGTTATAGCCTTCATGTGAA
>CAUYPK010002854.1:0-21102 GCA_963574355.1 Loris lydekkerianus
TCAATTATTGTAATTGTTTTGGGTATATATTTTTATTTTTGAAATTTACCAGTGGCTGCTGCATTTTCCACCTCAGCTTATACTCGAGTCACTAAGTTTTCCCAGTTTTTAGGGTAAAATTAAGGGGGTAGGCTTATACTCAGGTCGGCTTATACTCGAGTATATAGGTACTTTTTTTTTTTTTTTTTTTTTTTTTTTTTAAACACCCGCTACTATTGCACTTCCTGAATTTTGGCTAGTCTCTTGGAGCTTCTGGTCTTAAGATCCTTTGCTTCAGGAAAAGCAAAACTATGAAAGACTGAGGATAAATAGATGACCATTGATGGCCTCTTCCTAGCTTCATTCCCTAAGTCATTTATTCATTCTCTGGCTCTTTCATTCATTAAACTGCTTTTCTATGCCAGGATGAGCACTGGGATACAGCAAAACCAGGTCTCAGGTGCCTCTGCAACCATGAGACCAAATAGATCCTGTTCTTAAACTCATGGAATTTACCACTTATGTTTATTGAGGCCTACTGTTTACTAGTACCAATAAGGAACAAAACTGATACAAGTTTTCTCCCTTAAAGAGGAAGTCACGTCCAGAGTGGAGACATACAAATCCTCAAACAAAGACGCAGATAAAGCAAGGCCAAAAGAAGGGGCCTCTAACACAGAAAGGGAGTTACAGACTCCCTACTCTCACCTCCCCCAATGCCAGCAGATGGTAAAGCAGATGATATTTGTGAGTACAGAAGGGAGTCAATCAGACAGAAACATGGGCTTGAGAGACGGGAATCTTAGAGTCAAGAGGAACCAGAGGTGACGTAGACCAGCCTCCCATTAGAAGGAGCAGCCTCTACTTTTTCCATTGTTCCCTCTTTCCACCCTACCCCTCAGTAGACCAGCTTGTGAATATAGCCACGATAGGCCCTTGAAAGCATGAGAGACCCCAGCAGTGAGTAGGCTATTCTCTGTCTGTGTTGGGGGGAAGGTCTCACACCTCAGCAACATCAGTTCTAGTTGAGAACATCACTTTTTTCTTAGTTCAACCTCCTCCTAGTACAGATGGAGAAATTGAGGCTCAGAGAGCTGCAGTGTTCTGACTAAGGTCATCCAGTGAGCCAGTGACCCTTAGATTGATAGCTGGTTAGGTTGATAGTCATCCAGATTCTGTAAGATCCTTCAAGATATAATAACCTGACTTGTCAGAAGACCTGATATCTTTCTGTGAGCTCTGGGGTGTGTGTACACGCTTGTATGCATGTGTGCGTGAGAGACAGAGAGAGATGCTTTTATAATAATAATGACAGCCACCATACATACTTACTGTATGCCAGGTCGTAGGCCAGATGCTTATTTACTCTTTACAACTGTAAGAAGAGAAAGTATGATTATGTTCATTTTATAGAAACAGACACTAACAGAAATCTCCAGATTTGCCCAAGGTCACAAAGATGTAATTGTGGTGCCAAGGGTTGAATCTGGCTTAACTCTGGGTTTATGTATTTATCCACAACACAGCACTGCATCTATGTGTCTCTCTAACTGTTGCACTCCCAAGGCCTAGCTTAAATCTGGTTCATAGCAGGCACTCAACAATTTTTTTTAAGTAAATGACTGAATAAATTTCCTTAAGGCTAATGGACATAGGAAGAGATGATGGAGGCTGGATGGAGAAGATGCAGTCAGAACATGTAATCCAAAGAACCAAAACAGAACACACTCTTGGGGTTACTTGGGAGTGACTTGACTCAGAGAAACCAAATTTCACATGTGGCAAGTGTGACTTTGGATGGGTCCCCTCCTTTATGGGACTCTGCTTTCTACTCTTTTAAATGGGTTGGCCTAAATCGCTTATGAAATACATTTTACTGCAAAAAGTCTATGAGTTTAGGGTTAGAATCAATTGTAATTTACAGATGGCAGATATCTGGTCCTGTCCTATCCTCTATGCATATCAATAACTAATCAAATATAATGCTTTCTCATGAGTTCTTACCAAATAGTGTTCAGGAGCCATTACCAATTAATTGCTCAGTGACAGAGGATTCAGAGTTTGTAAGTTCATCTCAGCAGAGCTGTGCTTCAGAAATAGATGCTTAGACAATTCCAAATTTTGAAGATATGTACATGAATACATTAGAGAAAGACAGGGAAATGGTAGCAGCTCCAGGGTCAGAAGAAGAAATGGAGTTAGAGTGCTTCTGGCTTTCTGGTATATAAGAGCCAGAAATTAAAGCCAAGTTACCCAGTGACCTACAAAACATGGCAGAAACCAGAATAGCATAGCATTGAGTCCTTTTTCTATGTGAAAATTGTAAGGCACACATTAGATTTGCAAATCACGCTAATTTCTGTCCTTTGCTTCTTCCACCAATATATCACTTGATATCTTTTTTGATTGAGATAATCTTGAAAATAAATTCACAGTGAAACATTACTGATTGATAATTTGATTCTTATTCACAAAGAATAACTCCAAATAAGGCAGGTATTAGGTGCTGTTGATTGAGACCAGGTGTCTACCTGAATTTTCAGGGCATGAAGACACATGACAATTGGTCAAAAGTCGTTCTGCTTAGTTTGTTCAAAGGATAGCAGAAAAAATACATTATTTAGATTTATTCAGATGGGTGTATAAAAAAGAACCAAATAGAAAACCTGGAAATAAATGAATGTTGAAATAAAAAATTCATTAGACAAAAGAGAATCTGGATTGGGTGCAGTTGAAAGAAAAATTAGTGAACTGGGAGCTGGTATTGAGGAATTTACCCAGATCACTGTACAGAGAGTTGAAGAAGAGAAAACTATGAGACAAAGGCAAAACAAGGATAATAGAAATAGAAGGTCTAACAAATATCCAGTGGAAGTTCCAGAAATAAAATGGAGAGAATGATAGAGAAGAAATATTCAAAGATAAAGGGAGGACATTTTGCAGAATTAAATTAAGCATTGTCAGATTAAAAGTGCACATTTAGGGTTGAGCAGAATATATCAAACACAGCATAACTCAGCAAGATTTCTGACTACAGCTATTAACTCATGCTTTTATTTGAAGCAAATGGGCTAAGAGCCAACTAAATATGAAACCGATATTGACCACCTATTGCTCATGTTAATGTCCAGGTCTGGCTGCACCTGTATGAAGTGAGTTCCTGAAAAGGAACACCTTCCCTTCCCCAAAGAATTGCATCCTCTGCAATACTTTTATGACATGTGGCCATGGATGGTAATGGCAAGAGAAAGGCTCCCAAGAAGCAGAACTAGATCTTCCGGATAGGTCGAACAAGGAAGTCACTCCACCTCCAGGTAAGATGTCATCATTTCTGTGTCTTACAGGATATACAATTTATATTATGAGCCAGTGACCACCTGCCACCAGCAATATATATTGCTTCTTATATTTCCTCTTTGCAAAGAGGAATTTTTATTGCAGTTATTCTACCATTTTATATTGGGGACATTTGAAATTGTTAAACATATTCAGGCCTACTAACCTTAATCTGTAAGGAGTCTTATCTGGATTTAACCGACAAGAACTCCTTTTATCTAGACTCTAGACCTGGAGATGTACGTGGTACCAGGAGAGACATTTTGTTGCCTTTCTTTATGACAGAGGTTGGGTGCATTTTTTTGTAGGTATTGGTGGTTTGGAAAATATTTTAAAGGTTTTAGAGGACATTACCGATATTACCATTGAACATTCTTCTACCCTCCTTTTGGCAGCTTTATTCTAATTTATCCCTGGACAATCACTTCTCTCCCACTCTTGAAAACTGCACTGCATTTGGGGTTTCACACAGTCATGAGTCCTGTGACCTTGGCTTAAACTGATCAGTAGGTCTCTTTTCCTCTTACTAATCATTGGTTTGAAGCTTTACTTATAGTCAATTCCAGTCAGTTGAATTACTCAGAAGAAGCCCTTATTGGACTTGAATTCGAAAAGATGGGAGAAGATGCTATAGTCATATTACAATCACTTCTCTCAAGCTGAGCACAGGGCCTTGGATGCCAGAACTGATGCTGTCAGGTGTGAATCTGGACATAGAACTCTCCAGTCGTAGTGATCAACAAGGTGTTGTGGACCATGTCCGTCCAACATTCTGCCACTTCCTGTCCTGCTCTATGGAGAGATTCTGTGAGACTCATTTTTCTTATTTGTAAAATGAGATGGCATTCGTATCTACCAAGTTTTGGGTGAGGGGTAATGTTATAGAACACACAAAGCACTTGACACTGTGACTGGTTCAATAAGTGATTTCCCGATAAATATTAATGATGGTGATTATAACTGTCTCCAAAGTAACATAGCTTTTACATGATGAATCCAGGCCATAATCAACCCAGGGCTGACAGATTTCAGAGTCTGTAATGCTTGCAGTATCCAGGCAAAAGGAGGTAGAGTCTGGTGATTCAGGAAAATATTTTCTCAGACTGCTTCAGGCTCTATTGTAGAGATTAATAATTCAGTTTTTCTTTTCCCTATCTGCTTCCATAGACAGTCCTGTTGGCAGTTTCTTACTGCCTAATACTTGTTTTTCCTTTTGTTTTACCAGATTGCTAAAGCAACTCTTTCCTTTCTTCCTCCCTGCCTTTGACTGTGTCTTGCTCTGTTGCCTGGGCTACAGTGCAGTGGGTCACAACAGCTCACTGCAACCCTAAATTCCTGGGCTCAAGTGATCCTCCTGCCTTGGCCTCCCAAGCAGGTGAGACTACATGCAACACCATCCCTGGCTAATTTAAAAAAATTGTTTTTAGGGAAAGGGTCTCGCTATGTTGCCCAGGCTGGTCTTGAAGTCCTGGCCTTAAGGATCCTTCCTAAAGTATTTCTTTCTTTCTTTTTTTGAGACAGAGCCTTAAGCTGTCACCCTGGGTAGAGTGCCGTGGCATCACAGCTCACAGCAACCTCCAACTCCTGGGCTTTAGCGATTCTCTTGCCTCGGCCTCCCAAATAGCTGGGACTACAGGCGCCTGCCACAACACCTAGCTATTTTTGGTTGTAGTTGTCATTGTTGTTTGGCGGGCCCAGGCTGGATTCGAACCCGCCAGCTCAGGTGTATGTGGCTGGCGCCTTAGCTGCTTGAGCCACAGGCACCGAGCCCCTAAAGTATTTCTTAATGACATACCAGGGCTTTTGCTGTATTAACCTTAGGCTAAATGGATGGCTGCCTTGATCTAGGGAGACAGATGCACAGACTTTGTAGAAATAACTTGCAGGTCCCTGACCTGTACACCAAACCATCTCTCAAATGGGATTAAACACAAAGACACCTAAGACTGACCACTGCTGGTCCTTTCCTCCTGCTGCTTTTTCGCTGGATGGGTATTTTTCACGCTTGCTCAGATTCTGCTTTAACCACCCTTCATCCATGCACACCTGAGCCCGAAAGAGCAGTTTACCTTTCCAGGTTCTATTAGGACTATGACAAGTGGCTGGGAAGGAAGTTCAAAGCTTATAAAATTCAAACTTCCTTGGCAGAGAAACACCAAGAAGGAGTGGCTAGGTCATCTGTTTTTTAAGGTGTGGGAGATCTGACCGCCAATTCTGTCACCTATGCACCTCCGGAGGTGATAGGAATGACCCCGCCCTTCCCTGTTCTCTCTTTCTTGATCCAAGTTCAGCTGTTTTCTGACCACCGTGCCCGGCTACCTCCCCCAAACTCCTGACTTCTGTGTCTTCATTCATGGGAATATGTCAGGTGAAGTTATAAAAGCAACTGTAAAGGCCAGAAAGTTGGCTGAGGCTCCTGGGGTGAATTTATGACCTGGGAGGAAACGGGGAAATGGTTTTAGAGTCACAGTTACCATCTTGGGGCAGAGGGAGGAACTGAGCCCCAGAAAAAGGCAGTGGCTGCCTTATTCACACAGTGATGAACGGTGAGAATCTGATTTCCTGCCAAATTCTGAAAGAGGATTGGTTTTGCTATTCTTTCCTGTTTTTTTTTTTTTTGAGACTGTGAAACATACTGAATTTTAGCTAAGAACAGTGAATTATATTTAAGGGTAAAGATGGCATCTGCTGTCAGGTGAGAGATCTGGCACACACCTTCTTAAACTTGAGCAGTGAGGCTTCTGCTCTGGACCTCACACTTCAAGGGGGCCTTAGGCTTTGGAGCACGTTCCTCAAAATTGTCCCTGCTCCCCTCCAGCACCTGAGGCCAGCTGGGACCAACAGAACGACTGGGACAGAGCACCCTCAGCTTGTACTGAGACCCGCGTGGGTCCTGGTGCTCCTTCCTCCCACTGGGCTGTTTCCTGATCTCTACTCTTTCCCTCCCTGTGGAATCTAGGGCAGTCCCCCTGCCTCTAAGCGGGCCCCTAGCAGGAGCCTGTGACTGCTGCTATCTCTTCCCCCAGCATCTTTCCAGGCCATGTCCTTTTTATTTATTGTTTTGCCTCTGATCAATGTGGGCTCTCCCGGTCAGCCTTGAATGTGACCGATGAGAGATGATGTGTCTTGTGCAAAGAAAACGCTTCTCTTTTTTCACCCATGAGCCCCTCTGGGGCCAGCTACAGAATTTGCAGGGCTCAGTGCAAACAGGAAAAAAAAAAAATGAAGCCCCTTGTTCAAAGCAGGCAAAAAGTGTTAGAAATACTAAAATTAATTTTTTTCCTTTTCTCTTGCAATCTCTCGCTCGACCTGTCCTGGTGTTTTACAAACTTATTGAATGTTGTTCCCCCACAGACAGTGGATACTCACCGGGAAAGTACAGACCTTCATAGATGCCCAGGGTCCCCACTTTGCCACTTGGGGCATGTACAGGACCCACCAGCTGCCAGGATTCTCTTCCCAGCAGCTCACTGGTGGTTAGCGACAAGGAACCAAGCCAACAATCCTTGAGACAATAATTGGAAACCAGTATTCGGGGGCAGCATAAAGGATGATGCAGCCTCACAAGTGATAATATAACCAACATTAAATAAATGGTACTGGAAGCCACCGTGCCAAGCAGGGTGCACTAGTCAGGATCCCGCTAGGAAACAGAATCAGATAGATAGATGATATATGATAGATAGACAGACAGACGGACCTGGTATGTATATGATAGTATATACGAATAACAAAAGATGAATACAAGTCACACGCAACAATTCTTGTAATTGTAGAAGTCAAACATGAGTCGAGTATTACAATTTTAATTGTAATTTAGTTTTTTCCTTTCTTAAAATCTATATACTTTTTTTGCACCCTCTGTATATATATATACACACACCAATAGGAGGTATACATACATATATGCACATACACACATATCACACATATATATATACACACATAACAATAGGAAATACACACATACACACACACACACACACACACACACACACGCACCCCAATAGGCCTAGCTGGCCTATTTTATAAAAAAACAGGGGCAGATTTGGTCAAACATTTAATGGGGCAGAGCAAGATGGATCCAGCCCCAGGACTAAGCCTGTGTTAGAGACCGACAGCTCCCTGTGCGCCTAAAACAAAAACAACATCTATTGTGTCGAGTGGACCAGACACTGCTGAGTGTTTACTAAATAATCTTCACAGCTGCACAACATACAAGACAGTAATACTCCCACTTTGCAGCAGAGGTAACCAAAGTTCAAAGAGGCTCAGGGATTTTCTTCCAATTTATGAGTCTGACTTTAAAGTTCAAGTTCTTTACAACCACAAGACATCAAGTCCATGTACATGTTCCTTATTGGGGCCTCCGGGTGGGCTATAACAGGCACAATACCTGGCATGTGGTAAGAAATTGTTAAATAATTTTTGTGTGAATGAACTGAAGAATGGATGGGTGAGTCTATAGGATTTGGGCAGGAGGCAGTCGGGGGCCGTGAAGTAGATTTAGTGAATTAATCTTAGGTTAAGATTGGGTTGGGGGAGTGTCTACCACCAAACAGGTTCTGCAACTCAGCATGTGAGTGACCGATTTTTGAAAAGCTCAAGCTCATGTTGTATAATGAGCTCATTGAACACCTTAGGGCTTGTACCTTCTCCCCAGAGATTCAGTCTCTGGTCCCCTAGATCGGGGTCAGCAAACATTTTTTGTCAAGGACAAGATGGTGAATATTTTAGGGTTTGCAGTAATTATTTTAGGTCTCTGTTGTAACTACTCAATTCTGCCACTGTAGTGGGAAAGTAGCCTTAAACAATACATAAGTGAATGAAAATGTGGCTCTGTTCTATCAAACTTGTTTACGAAAACAGGCAGCCGGCTGGATTTGGTCCAGGAATGGTATTTTTCTGACCCTTCATCTAGATGACCTTTGAGGTTCCCATTAGTCTTTTTTTTTTTTTTGGCCAGGGCTGGGTTTGAACCTGCCATCTCCAGTATATGGGGCCGGTGCCCTACTCTTTTGAGTCACAGGTGCTGCCCAGCCATTAGTCTTAACATTCTGTGATTTAAAGATTTAGAACCAACTGCATCAAGGACAGAAATGATTATATATCACTATCCTATGGTGCCCCTGGAAGACATGCTAGTTCAGGCGTCCTCAAACTGCGGCCCGCGGGCCACATGAAGCGGTGTGAATTGTATTTGCTCCCATTTTGTTTTTTACTTCAAAATAAGGTATGTGCAGTGTGCATAGGAATTTGTTCATAGTTTTTTTTTGTTTTTTTTTTTAAACTATAGTCTGGCCCTCCAACAGTCTGAGGGACAGTGAATTGGCCCCCTGTTTAAAAAGTTTGAGGACACCTGTGCTAGTTGATCACAAGACTCCTATGAGAAAAGAGTTGGCTTAAATCAATCAATGGGTCAATCACAGACAGAGAGCTTTATCTATAATACTCTCCTTTTTTTATCTTTAAGACCCAGATATTTAGAAAACTTCAGGTACTCTTCTTGAGGATGGTATTGAAGAAGATGGGGGAAACAGTGGGAAGTCCAGGAGCTCTGTGAGAGGTATCAGATTGTCCCCTGGATGGTGGAGGTGAGAACAAAAACCTTGACAGTGATGCCTCCTGTGAGTGAACCTCAGACACTCTGTTCTCTTACCCACTCCATCTAGGAGAGAACATGCCTGGCTCATAGTAATTATCCAGTGCATATTAATTTTCTTCTTTTCTTTTTTCCATCCAAATTTAAACCATTGAGTGACTTTGGCATAGAGGGATCTGCTGCTGGTTGCCTGTTGGAGAATACTTAATTACTTCTTGTGGAGATGTCACTTCTTGATAGAGTGGGTCTTTCGTGTCTGTCGGAATGTCCACACGCTCTTGCTTTGAGGAATGATTGGGAGAATCCCAAGTCCAAGAGATCACACGATGGTGAGGCAAGAGCTTGGACTTTGCAGTCAGAGGGGTGTGGGTTGAATTTTAGACGTAATGATCATTCTCTTCACAATTAAGATAGAGTCTCACTATGTCACCCTCAGTAGAGTGCTGTGGCATCACAGGCTCACAGCAACCTCAAACTCTTGGGCTTAAGCGATTCTCCTGCCTCAGCCTCCCAAGCAGCTGGGACTACAGGTGCCTGCCATAACGCCTGCCTATTTTTTGTTGCAGTTGTCATTGCTGTCCAGCAGGCCAGGGCTGGGTTCGAACCCACCACCCTCCGTGTATGTGGCTGGCGCTGTAATCACTGTGCTATGGGAGCCGAGCCCTCTCTTCACAATTAAAAGGGATCTATGCAGGCCAGGTAGCACACAGAACCCAGTTTAATATATAGCAGCCATACTTTCTGGCTGTCACGTGGGCTCTGCAGGGGAGTGGGGGGCATTTTAGGGCATATTCCTCTAACATCTCAAATTACATCATCGCTAAATGGTGATTTATTACAGTAACTAGGGAGCTGCTTTGCCCCTTTATCTCAGATTCACTTCGATTCTCTTTAGGGGGAAAGAATACAATTCATTTATTCTTTTCAGAATCCTTTCATATCTTTGATCTCACAACCCTCTGAGAAGGGCTGACTTGGTAGCTACCATCCCATTTCACAGCTGGGAAAACCGAGCTCCAAAAATATTTGCTTCTGGCAGAGCTCTTCCTTCCGCATCTTTCATTCATTGAAAGGGTGCCTCCCCTGTTACCAGGCATGGAGTAAGCTTAGGGGACACAATGATGCAGATATTTCAGGGCACTAAATATCTGTTCGTTGAGTGATATGTCATAGGACTTTTGAGAAGGAAATTGCACAGAGCTATCAGCACAGTTTTGCAATTGCCTGAGAGACTAGGAGGGTCAGAACCAGGGAGGTATTGTACAAAGTCTCAGCTGGGAGTCTGGGTGTCTGGTTTCAACTCCAGGTCAGGTAGCGCCTTTGCAATTGACCTCTCCTTCCCCTCTCTACCCACAAGGCTAGTAGGCTGGGCCCCCATGATGTTCAGGGCTAAGAAGGTCACCTGAGGTAGGGTCCTTATCAGCCTGTTGACACCTTCTAGACCAATCTCTTCCTTTTCTTCTCTGGGGATTATGCTGCGGGTTTCATAGTCTTGCCTGGAACGGAAAAGAACCACCATCCCCCTGGTATCAGGATTTCTGGTCTCTGACCAAGCTTCCTGTCTGTGCAATAGCAGCTGGGAGTGTTCGGGTGGGGCCACACCCTCCTGCTAAAGTTTAAATAGTGAGGCTTGGCATTGACCATCAGAGTCACTTGCCTTCACCATGAAGTCCAGCAGCCTATTTCCCCTGGTGGTGCTTCTTGCCCTGGGAACCCTGGCACCTTGGGCTGTGGAAGGTTCTAAAAACGGTGAGTTGGAGTCAGCCTGGGCCAATCGTGGCTGCAGGGGTGGGGGCGGGGTGTCCCCTGGTGGTGTAGGCATGTCCCCTCCTCTAGACTCTGATAGCTTAGTTTCAGGAGTGCTCCCTGAGGGTAGAGTGAGTGTCCAGCTGAGTTCCAAGGTCTCTGCAAGGGCTTTTGAGCATTTACAAATGCTTCTTTTACTCTCCTCCCTTCCCCTTCCTTCTCCGTCCTCGTCTCCTCCGCTCTTCAGCCCTGTCTGTGACCCTCCCGTGGTTGTCAGTCTCTCCCTGCTTCTCCTTTGCCTCTCTCTCTGCTTAGTCTCTGTGTTTCTGCCTCTGGCTTTAGTCCTCGGGATCTCTCATGCTGGCTCTGCAGTGTGTATGTTTGTTTATTTCTCTCCATGTCCGTCACTCCCAGCCTCCCTCCTTACACTGGCCTTTCTATAGCTTTGTCTTGGCCTAGGTGGGAGACCTTGACTGGACGCCCTCTGCTATTTTCATGTGTCTGAGACTGTCCTGTCCATGTGTCTAGTTTAATCAATCAAGCTCTTCCTGGAGGTCAGATGGGCATGTCCCTTTGAATTTTGTGGATGGTCAAAGTGAGGGTCTCTTCTCCTAGAAAGCGGTACTTTGTCCAGGAGTCATGATGGCTACTCAGCTTCTCTCCTGACCTCTTTATCTTCTCTTCAAAAGCCGTGAAAGCTGGAGCCTGCCCTCCCACAAAACTTATCGGGTGCCCTAAATCTCAGAAGCCCAAGTGCCTCAGTGACTGGCAGTGTCCAGGGAAGCAGAGATGTTGTGTTGAAGATTGTAGCGCCAAATGCATGGATCCTATTGCCATCTCATCCTCAGGTGAGCAGGTTGGGGAGCTTGGCACAGGGGAGTGATCAGAGGACACAGCATCCAGGGGCTGGAGCTGGGCAATGGGTCCTGCCTAGACCTCCTCCTTTCCAAGACTTATTGAGCAAGTGGGTCAAGGATCTCACTGCACCAGGCAGGAAGTTAGTGACCAGGCTGGTGAAGCAACTGGCTTGCCAAGAGGTCAGTCTTCCAGAGAATCACTGGGGCATTCAGGTAGCCAGGCACTGGAAGCCTCCCACCAGTCAGCACTGGATAGCTGGTGCATTGACTGGAGGCCTGATGTTAGAAGGGAGCCAGGTGCTACCTTCAGGGGATGCCTCACGGAGGAGGTGGTAGTGATGGGGGTGGGGAACAAGAAATGATGCCCCTGCTCAGGCTGGAGCAGGACTGATGTCCAAAGCATAAGGCCTGACCTGTGGGCCTGCTCTCACAGTGAAGGAAAAGCCTGGGAAGTGCCCAGTGGTCCGTGGCCAATGCATGATGCTTAACCCCCCCAACCACTGTGAGAGGGATGGCCAGTGCCAGGATGACTTCAAGTGCTGCAGGGGCATGTGCGGAAAAGCCTGCGTTTCCCCCACGAAAGGTAAGCCAGGGGCTGGGGCAGACCAACCTCCCTTCCTCCAGCCTTTCTCAGCCTTACCCCTCGGGAGGTCCAGGAGTATGGCAGGGGGATTCCCGACCCCCAGCAGAGCCTCTGACTTCCCAGTCCTCCAAGAGTACTGTTCCCCAGGCCTTGGAGCAAGGATTTCCACAGGATCACCTGTGGCTTTGAGTCTATTCCAGCCACTCCAGGCGAGGGCCCTGGGCAAGTGACTTTCTGAGTCTCACTTTCCTCCCTTCCTTCCTTCCTTCCTTCCTTCCTTCCTTCCTTCCTTTCTTTTTTTTTTTCTTGCAGTTTTTGGCTGGGGCTGAGTTTGAACCCACCACCTCCAGCATATGGGGCTGGCACCCTACTCCTTTGAGCCATAGGTGCCACCGGCCAGTTTTCTTATCTGTAAAATGGACATAACAAAACTGAAAGTGCTTTGAAAAGCGCAGTGTGCACTAGGTATCTGTTATTCAGGTTATTTCTATCATGTTGTTGAAGGTTAAAGCCCAGAAGATCAGTGGAGTTTCAGGACAATCTTGTTCAGTGCTCTGCGCTTAGAGTTTTACAGTGAAAACTAGACTTGAACTGAGTTTCCTGACACCAAGACTCTTTCAATTATTCCACCACCTTGCTATTTTCTCTATCTTGGCAGGGGGTGGGGAGGGGAGTGTTCTTGGCAGGGAAGAAGGAGGAGATGATTTGACTTGTTCCTATATTGAAGCTCTTCTCTCAATTTCTCTTGCAGTCTGATTCCTGCCGCTGAGGAGGCTTTGGAGTCCTACACTGTGTGGCCTGGGAATTCCCTTTCTGCCTCCCAACTTGGATCACTGGGCACTCCCTGCTGAGGGTTAGGTTCCATCACCTATATTCTCCCTTGGGGAAAGGCTTGGTACACAGTAGGCCTTTCAGGAAATGCTTGTTCATCAGCAAATAAATAAATGAAGCTATTTCTCTTTGAACATCCTGCTTCTGTAATTCACTGAGGGGATGAATAGGGCGGGCAGCCCTGAAAGAAGTCGGGATATGAGCTCCCCTCCTACAGACACAGAGTGGAAGGAGGAGGCTTAGGGTCTGGGTAGGCTTGAACTCACATCATGAATCTGAAAGTACTGGCTCTTGCAATGATTTTGGACAAGTGACTTTATCCCAAATCTCAATTTCTTTATCTGTAAGTGGCAACAAAAATCTGTTTTTTGGGCTCGGTGCCTGTGGCTCAGTGATGAGGGTACCGGCCACATGCACCAGGGCTAGTGGGTTTGAACCCAGACAGGGCCTGCTATAACAACAATGACAACTGCAACAAAAAAGTAGCTGACATGGCTCAGCTCCTGTAGCTCAGTGGTTAGGGCACCAGCCACATATAACGGGACTGGCGGGTTCAAATCTAGCCTGGGCCTGCCAAACAACAATGACAACCACAACCAAAAAATAGCCAGGCATTGTGGTGGGCCCCTGTAGTCCCAGGTACTTGGGAGGCTGAGGCAAGAGAATTGCTTAAGCCCAAGAGTTGGAGGTTGCTGTGAGCTGTGATGCTACAGCACTCTACTGAGGGTGACATAGTGAGACTCTGTCTCAAAAAAAAAAAAAAATCTACTTCTTGAAGTGTTTGGAGCATTGGAGAATGCTTCGCAATAAACAGCAATGTTACTGGGCCATAGCAGGTTCTCAAAAAATTATAACTACTTGTTGCCCACTGGAGTGATTTTGAGTCTATCATTTCTTCTCTGTCCTGAGACATTGCTCTATTTTAAGATAAGAATATTGCCCAAATGGGCCATGCTTATGACATGCTGTTGGCCAGTACAGTGCAAAGGTGGTGAAGTTCAACTCAAGTTGTTACTTGAGTAACAAGAGCTGGCCTAGAAGAGCACAGGAGCAGGCAGAAAACTTTACAACACATTTTTCTGTGCTCCATGGACTCTAGAGGAAAGAGACAACTTGATGAGAGAATGATCAAAAAGATAAAATATTGTAATTCATCTCTTTTCCAGGAAACAGTCACTGAACAAAGGAAATATTCCTTACTTCTTTCAGCCAGTGCTCCAAGAGCAGCAACTGGGTGTATTAAGTGAGTGTTCAATGAAGAGGACAGGCAGGAACAGTCAAGTTATTTATTCTGTGAGTGTGGTTGTCCCCCTCTAACTTGAGCCCCAATGACCTGTGCTTCTTGGTATTCCCAACCCCTTCCACAGTTTTCCAGGGTCAGTCTGCAGAAGCGAGAGATGGTTATATCCTTATGAGACTAGGTGATATTAATAAAAAGTTTTCAGTTTCCATTGTGGAAGTGTGTTCTGTCTTTTCTATCCCTTACTCAGGGAGAATTCAGTTGTCATGTGTCAGGGTCCCACCCTGGGGCAGGGTTTGCTAAGACCTGTGGAAGTGGTGGTGACTGACTGCAAAAACATAAAGTTAGGAACTATGATGATAAAGAAAGAGACAAGAGGGTGGCACATGTGGCTTAAAGGAGTAGGGCGCTGGCCCCATATACCAGAGGTGGCAGGTTCAAACCCAGCCCTGGCCAAAAAAAAAAAAAAAAACTGCAAGAAAGAGAAAAGAGACACAGAATAGAATTTTCAAAGGTGGGCACTCAGGGGACCACGGCCCATTTGTGGGGTTCTAGCAAATGACCTCGAGTGTCTGTTCCACTCAGCTTTTATTGAAATCTCTTTGCCCAGATGGTAGGTTGAGGGAGGGAACAAAGATGCCAGCAGTTTCTCTGAGCGAGCCTATCAGCTCCTATTGTTATTATTACTAACTTGAAGGATCTGAGCAGTCCTGAGAAGTCTGAAACTTGAGCCTTGTGTGGGGGCAGCCTCCTGTCTGGAGTCACACATGCAGATTCCTAGGGAGGTGTCAAACTCTGCTAGTTCCCCGTGGAGTAAAAGGCCACTGGTGTCAATCTCCTCGAGGAATTTTCCTCTCATCATCACCACGGGTGATCTTCCTCTGCAATAAGGAATATAAGCTCTCCTGCCCATATCTCAGGGCTTGAGCTGTTCCCTTGGTCTTTGCCCCAGCCAGATGCAAATCTCCACCATGGGTTTCTGCTTTGTCTATCTAATGGGCAGGAAACAACTTAGATATTGTATCTTTCTAGGTCTTGACATAGCCTCTTCTATGGTCACTGTTTTTTCCTCTGAGTGTTCACAGACTCTGTAGGGGTGTTTGTATGTTGTATCCCCAATAGGCCAGAGTTTCAGAAAAGGCTGGAAACTTGTTCAGATAGGAAATTTAGCAATGGCTGGCTTAAAGGTAAACTAGCTGACTTTTCTTTGTTCCAACTCCCTCAGCTTACTTTTTAATTTTCTTTTTCTGGGGGTGACTTCCCCTGCCAAGCAAGGGGTCTTCAGTACCCATTCTGCCTGCACCATGTCATTCTGCCTCCACTTAGACCTTGTGTGGAGTGGCCCACACCTCTGGCCCACAACCTATAAGGGACTGAGGGCCACCATCAAACACATGAGTGAGCTTGGAAGTGTATTTTTCAGTCCCTCTCTAGCCTTGGAATGACTGTAGTCTCAGCAAACAGCTAATCTGTGACCTTCTGGGTAAGCCAGAGCCACCCAGCTCAACTATGCCTGGACTTCTGATCAAAGTGTGAGCTAATGTTAGCAGTTTAAGGGGCTAAGTTTTGGGGCAATTTGCTATGCAGCAATTAATAACAAATAGTATGAATTTAGCAAAAAATTTGATACTGCAACCAAAAATATGGACAGTAGAAGAAAAGATAATTATGAGCCAATGTCTTCTGCAAACATAGATTTGAAGATCTTAAATGAAATGTTATAAACTAAAGTTTATCAGAGTTTTAAAAGCTTGCATGAGATTCAATGTGAAAGTGAGTTTTGTTTTTTTTGTTAAAATTAAGACTAGAAATGAAAGAATAGAAATTAATCCAGGAAAAGGAAACTCACCTGAAACTCTGTAGCAAAACCTACATTAAGTTAAGATTTCAGAGGAATTATCACCAAAATCAGAAATGGAATAAACATCACCACTATTTTTCAATAATGTGTGAGGTATATGAAATTATGTATGAAAATGAGATAAAGGAATGAAGCATATAAGACTGGGAAGAAAGATACAAAATAGCATTATTTGCAGACAATATTATTTCCTACCTAACCATTTAAGACATAATCTTGATAAATTGCAAGAGTATTGATAAAATAAGATTTATCAAAGTTGCTGAGTAGAAGATCTATATAAAATTCTATAACACTTCTACACATTAGTCATAATTAGAAATAGAAGTAAAAATAACAATCAAAGCAACAAACCCTACAAAAGACCTAGAAATAACCCCCCAAATTGTGTCAGACTTTCATGGATTAAAATAATTTTTTTACAGTCCTTTGGTTTTATTTTCTGGGACAAAAAAAATAGGCATAAATATTTTTAAAGTCATCTTGAAGATATCCCTTAAAACAACTCATCAGGCTGGGCATGGTGGCTCACACCTGTAAACCTGACACTCTGGGAGGCCCAGGGGGGTGGATCACCTGAGCTCTGGAGTTTGAGACCAGCCTGAGCAAAAGCGAGATCCCATATCTAAAAAATAGCCAGGCATTGTGGTGGGCACCTGTAGGCCCAGCTACTTGGAAGGCTGAGGCAAGAGGATCACTTGAGCCCGAGTTTGAGGTTGCTCTGAGCTATGATGCCATGGCACTCTACTGAGGGCGACAAAGTGACACTATGTCTCAAAAATAAATAAATAAATAAATAAACTCATCAAATGGCTTATTTCATGTTTCCTGATTATCAGTATTCCCCAAAGTCATTATCAACCTTGATTAACTGGTTGAACATTTCAGAGCAGAATAAGCAACTTTTGTGAAAAAAACTTTCCCCATTCCCTGAGAATCATTACAGAAATACTTTATTCTTTTATCAAAAATCTCGGGAAAGTAGTCATGTTCATTCATTGTTAATAGGGCAAGGAGCAGTGTCAAGGAGGGTTAATCTTAATCAATTGGTTTCCAGTCTAGAAAAGACATTTTCTAGAAATAGTGAATATAAGAAAAAGAAAAGGAAGAAAATAACACAGACCATTCTGTTGTAGTCATAATCATGTGAAGCTCATAACCTTGTGCTCAGAGTTCCAATAGAGTTTGTGTACAGTCCCCAAATTGCCTCCACTGTACAAAGCTGATGAGCAAGCAGCATCCACACCAGATAACCAACAGTCATCGTGTTTGCCATGAATTCTGGGCTGCATTTGGTAGGAAAGGATGGTTTGAACAAACATTTCAGGAGCCCAAACCAAAAGTGAGCACAGCTCAACGTATATGTGTAGCAAAAAAGGGGCGTTTAAAAGTATTCAACGGAGGGTGGCACCTGTGGCTCAGTGAGTAGGGCGCCAGCCCCATATACTGAGGGTGGTGGGTTCAAACTCAGCCCGGGCCAAACTGCAACAAAAAAATAGCCAGGCGTTGTGGCAGGCGCCTGTAGTCCCAGCTACTTGGGAGGCTGAGGCAAGAGAATCGCCTGAACCCAGGAGTTGGAGGTTTCTGTGAGCTGTGACGCCACACAGCACTCTACTGGAGGTGATAAAGTAAGACTCTGTCGCTAAAAAAAAACAACATAAATTTTTAAAATAGTATCCAATGTACTCAATTCTATTATGAAACATATATTAAAAACTTACACATTCATACAAAGTTAAAACAAAAATATAGTCTAGCAAGGAGGGAGGGGGAGGCTGATTGATGGGACAAGGGAGGGCATTTGGTAGGATCTTACCTAAGGTGCACAATGCAAGGGTACACTTCAAAATAACTAAGAGTAAATTGTAAATGTCTTACCACAAAAAATTTTAAAAAGGGGCTTGGCGCCCGTAGCACCGTGGTTATGGCGCCGGTCACATGCAATGAGTCTGGTGGTTCAAACCAGGCCCAGGCCAGCTAAACAACAATGACAACTGCAATAACAACAACAACAAAAACAAGTGGGCATTGTGGCGGGTGCCTGTGATCCCAGCTGCTTGGGAGGCTGAGGCAAGAGAATCGCTTAAGCCCAAGAGTTTGAGGTTGCTGTGAACTGCGACGCCACAGCACTCTACCAGGGGTGACATAGTGAGACTCTATCTCACCAAAAATAAATGAATAAATAAATAAATTTTAAAAGGGCCATTTTCTGGAAGTTTGCCACAATAGAAAGTCCTAAACAACTCAGTGTTCCAAATATGAGGGCAGCTTTATTTAATTTGATGATATGGTTGTCTTCAGGACTTGGAGCATGAACATGCCTGATAGCAATGCATAAAGCTGTGATTTGCCCCAAACAAGCAATTTTCTGGAGCTACTGTGCCAGGGTCAACATCACTCCATTTGTGTGGATTCAGTGTAGTATTTGGAAAATGGCAAATTCAAGTTTTGCATCTTGGAACTTTATGGAATTTTCTTTTCCAAAATATTTGCAATCTGCGATTGGTTGAATATACGGATGTGGACCCCACGGAGGGCTGATTGTAGTAGAAAGCTTTTTGAAATGAAAGCAGATAAGTTCTTACATGAGGCAAAGCAGGATCTGTATGGTGGAGTGTTTCTGCAGTAATATATGAAAATATGAAAGCAGCAGATTCCAATTACAAGAACAGAAGGAAGAAAACCAAGGCCTTGCTGAAACCTCCACATCTCCAACAGATCTTCTGTTTTACAAGTTCACAAATTGTCAGTTTTCAGATCTGCTCACATCTACACCTTTTGTAAATCCTATGTTCTCTGCTTTCTTTGAGGTTCCATGAATCAAAACTGCATGTTTTGTCTCCCCACAAATATTTCAGTGCCACTGATGAAAAGATGAATGCCTTGTGCTGTCTCCTCTAAGTGGTGACTGCTTCCCAGGCCGACCCTGCCAGCGTCCACCACTAGCTGCAAAACTAAAATAACTTTTTTGCTGAAGGTTTAAAATACAAACTCAATAGATGAAGAAGTCATATTTGTGTTTGAGAAGACTTAATAAGGTAAAGATGGCAATTTCTTTAAAATCATTTCTACATCCAATGCAATTGTCATAAAAATCCCAATATGATTTTTGAAAAGAACTTGAGAAAGTTATCCTACAGGTAATATATTAGTATAAAGATTGCAGAAGAGCCAAAAAAATTTTTTTGAGACAGAATCTCATTTTGTCACCCCCACTAGAATGGAGTGTCCTGGCATCATAGCTCACAGCAACCTCTAGCTCTTGGGCTCAAGCGATTCTCTTGCCTCAGCCTCCCAAGTAGCTGGAACTGCAGGTGCCCACCACTATGCTTGGCTATTTTTTGGAGATGGGGATCTCACTCTAGCTCAGGCTGGTCTTAAACTCGTGAGCTCAGGCAATCCACCCACCTTGGCCTTCTAAAATGCTGGGATTACAGGTGTGAGCCACCAGGCCAGGCCAAAATTTTTAAATAGTACAAGAAGGGAGGCTTGCGAGACCAAGTATCAAAGCATGCTAATGATATAATGATTATAGTATTATTTTGGTACCCGAAAAAACAAATAGTCTGTATCCATATAGGGTCAGAAGAGATCAAACTTTCACTCTTTGCAGATGATATGATTGTATATCTGGAGAACACCAGGGATTATACTACAAAACTCTTAGAAGTGATCAAGGAATACAGCAACATCTCAGGTTACAAAATCAATACTCATAAATCTGTAGCCTTTATACATACCAACAATAGTCAAGCTGAAAAAACAGTCAAGGACTCTATTCTGTTCACAGTAGTGCCAAAGAAGATAAAATATGAGGGAGTTTACCTAACAAAGGATGTGAAAGATCTCTATAAAAAGAACTGTGAAGCTCTAAGAAAAGAAATAGCTGAAGATGTTAACAAATGGAAAGACATACCATGCTCATGGCTAGGAAGAATCAACATTGTTAAAATGTCCATATTACCCAGAGCAATATGTAATTTTAATGCAATTCCTATTAAAGTTCCACTGTCATACTTTAAAGATCTTGAAAAAAATAATGCTTTGTTTTATATGGAATCAGAAAAAATCTCGAATAGCCAAGACATTATTCAGAAATAAAAACAAAGTAGGAGGAATCACGCTATCAGACTTGAGGCTGTACTATAAATCCATAGTGATCAAAACAGCATGGCACTGGAACAAAAACAGAGAAGTAGATGTCTGGAACAGAATGGAGAACCAAGAGATGAATCAAGCTACTTACTGTTATTTGATCTTTGACAAGCCAATTAAAAACATTCAGTGGGGAAAAGATTTCCTATTTAACAAATGGTGCTGGGTGAACTGGCTGGCTATCTGTAAAAGACTGGAACTGGACCCACACCTTTCACCATTAAATAAGATAGACTCTCGATGGATAAAAGATTTAAACTTAAGACATGAAACTATAAAAAATACTTGAAGGAAATGCAGAGAAAACTCTTCAAGGAATCAGCCTGGGTAAATATTCTATGAGGAGGATGCCCCAGGCAATTGAAGCAGTATCAAAAATACATTACTGACCTGATAAAACTAATAGAATACTGACCTGATCAAACTAAAAAGCTTCTGCACAGCCATGAACATAGTAAGTAAAGCAAGAAGACAGTCCTCAGAATGGGAGAAAATTTTTGCAGGTTATACCTCTGATAAAGGTTTAATAACCAGAATCCACAGAGAACTCAAACGTTTTTGCAAGAAAAGAACAGTTGATCCCATCTCAGGGTGGGCAAAGGACTTGAAGAGAAATGCTGAATGAAGAAGACAGACACACCATCTACAAACACATGAAAAAATGCCATGAAGTCTACATTGCACTTTTTGTTTTCAAAATTTCTGATTTTATATTAAACCAGCAAATTGTACCCCTTTTTTGAACTACGGCAACCATTTATTATTAACAAGAAAAAAAAAAAAAAAAAAAAAAAAAAAGAGTCCAGATTTTTATGTTAAAGTCTAGGAATTTCAGTACTTCAGTGAAGAAATCAATCAACATTGAATTGCCAGTTCTTATATTGCCATGTAACCTGTCTTTCCACCCCAAAA
>CAUYPK010002858.1:0-57491 GCA_963574355.1 Loris lydekkerianus
TCCCTCCTCAGAAGCAGCATAACAAAATCCAAACTTGGCAAAGAGCCACAGTATACAAAATAATGATAAGAGGCAAAGAGCCGAAATTCATTTTGGCCGGGAGCCGCATGAGGCTCTAGCCGCGTGTTCGCCACCCCTGCCCTGGGATGTCACACAGGAGTTGGCTGGCTGATGGGTAGCCTGAAGACAGAATCACCAGGGGCCATAGGCTCTACCCCCTTTCCCCACAACCCCAACTTCCTCTACCACCACCACCCCGCCTGCCCCTAGCCTTCCCTTCACTCTTGGCTCTGCTCTACCCTTGGCCCTCTGAGCCAGAGGCCTGGCACCCCCGCCCTGTCCTGGAAGTGGGTAGACTTCCCTCAAACCCCAGAGTTGCTTCTTGACCACAAGGATAGTAAATTCAGTCACCCTAAGACGTAGGACACAAACATTAGAAAAGGACTCAAGAAAGAGCTCAATGAGTTCTCCCCTTGGCCAGGGCATTACAAGGAAGGGAAAGCTGCTGGGGTATGTTTCAGAGAGGCCACGCAGACCTGGCTCTGAGCCACGAAGTGTGTCTGATGGGGGAGGGGTCCGTTTCCTGCGGCTCCCAGGCCCATGGTCACGGTGGCAGTCCTGGCCAGGCTTTCCTCTGCCTCTCCCAAGTGCAGTCAATGCTCAGGGCTAGGTCCCCTTAGGACATGGAAGCCAGCCTGTCATCAGGACAGACCGCAGGCTTGAGACGCCTGGTAGGGCTGGCAATGGGCAAAAGGGAGCTGCCAAGAACCTGTCTCTCCTCTTTCAGGGAGGGTACTGAGGATTCCGTCAACGTGGCTGCTGAGACTCAAAGAGAGGCATAATAAAGAGGGAGGGGCGGTAGGGCCCACGGCTCGGCTTCCAGCTCAGCACATGGCAGGAGAGACCAGGGTCAGGCCCAGTAAACTCTCCTACACTGTGAGGTCGAGCTTGCTCTGCCCTCCCAGCCTGCAGACCTCACACTGCAGGGGCCAAGCACCCCTTGTGGTGTCCTGCAGCCTAGGTTTGCCCACCTGCACCCATGCCAGCCTTAGCCTCTCGGGCTGACTTATCACAAGGCGCCCACGGGGTGAGGCCACTCTGTAGTAGCCTACCTCCTCTCTCCACCCTGAGAACTCTGAAGTCCCTGAGGCTCACATATGGAAAGGGTTCAGCAGCTCTGAGTGAGGCTTTATTGAAGCCAGGTTAGCCTCTTAGCGCCCATCGCAACCGGCCCTCCCCAGGGCTCCTGTTCTGGTGGCTCTGTCTGCCCTGTGCCCACTACATGTTTAATCCCAAGGCTGAGCATGGCTGACCCTGAGGAGGAGGAGATGAAACTCAAACCTGGGCTGCCAGGCATACCTTCCCAGAGCAGGCCCACCCATACTGCCTTCCCTGCCCCAGATAGCCTGGAAGATCTCAGCTGAGAACCGGGTTGCAAACTCACAGCCACAGGAAGCAGGGGGCACCGCACAGGAAGGGCAGGGCAGTGGGCCACTCTTGAGAAAAGGAACAGGGTAGCGCCCAAGAAACACAGAGGCAGCCCTCAGCAGTCCTGTTCCCAAAGGGTGGGGGCCCCTTAGAGGTCAAAGTTCCAGGGGGGAGGCTTTCTGGGGTCCTGACCAGGAAGTTTCAAGTTGGCAGCTATGGAAAGGCTAAGGGCCTGTCAGAGGGCTCCCTGTGGACTCGCAGTGGTTTGGTGAAAATTCTGTAAGTCCCTTTCTGAATTGGACTTTATCCTCCCTGTCCATGCCAGGAACCCTTTCTGGGCACAGGGCCTTGGCCAGTGGAAATGACAGCACCAGCAATCCCACTGCCTGTGCTGGCTCCAAGTGGCCTCTCCCCACCAGCCTTGCCTCTACGCCAAGTCTCACGTTCGTCATTGAGAGTAACCACTGTGCCTGTTTCCACCACGCACAGCATGGTAGGCTAGGAGCCACCCAGCAAGGCTCCAGAAGCCCCCATCCAGGGCATGCAGCCCTAACCCCAATAGACTCCAGGACCACCCAGGCGACTGGACTACTGAAAAATAGCCACAGGGCTCCGCGGGCTCGGGACCTCCTCCTCGGAGGCCATATAAAGCAGGTGTGCAGCAGTAAGAGCTTCTATTCTGGCTGAGCTGCCAGGGTCTGGGTGCTGGCTCCTTCACTGAGTCATTTGTGTAACCTTATCTGGGTCATTTTCTCAGCCTCAGTTTCCTCATATACAAAGCAGTGTAGGTAATAATAGTACTTACCGTGTAGGTCATCACCTAACTTATGTCAAAAGCTAAGACTACTGTCTGGTACTCAGCATGTACTTGAAACATACCATCATCACAAAAACCATGTCTGAACCTTCCAGCAGCTTCCCACTGTATTTGGATTAAAGACCCAACTCTGTGTCCTGACCTGCAAGACCCTATATGATCTGGCTGCCGTCCCATCACCTAGCGAGTACCCCATACTCTCCACGAGGCCTGTCTGCCCCTGAACACGTCTGCCTCAGTATTTTTACCTGGTTGGTCCCTTTGCCTGGAATGCACTGTCCCCAGTTCTTCTATGGAAGAACTCTTCTTATCATTTAAATCATAGTTCAAAACTAACCTCCTCAAAGCAAGGCCTCTGCCTGACCTCTAATTCATTACCCAGTTCACTTTCTTCACAGCATTTGTCCAACCTGAAGTGACCTTGTTTATTGACTGAGCTCCTCCTATAGATAGGCTCTAGTCTGACTCAGCGCCTCTGGACCCCTAGCACCTGTGTGCCCCGGACGTGGAAGGTACCCCATCAGCATTCATGACCAAATGAACAAACCGGGACGTGGGGGATGGAGAGAGCCAATGCCTTCCCACCAGGGTTCCTTCAGGACAAGGGCCAAGGAGCCCTACATTCCTGCTCACCTCCCTTCTCCTGTGTTCACTGAATGGCTGGCATTGGCCCAGGGGCAGCCCTGTGACCTCTCCTATCCAGACTCTCCCAGCTTAGGACTAAGAATCTTGAGACATGGCCAAGATCATCATATGAACTGGATTCTAAGAGATCATCCTGCTCAGCTCCTTCATTGTGCTGATGCCAGGGAATCAGAGAGGTGAAGAGATTTACACAAGGTCACACAGCGCGTTAAACTAGTAGACTCAGGATTAGAAAGACTCTTGATTCCTATCAGCCCGGTGCCCTCTTTTGTCTGGCACCCTGTGCGACACAAGCCTGAGGGCTGGGGGTGCTCCAAGGAGGCGGCCTCGTGGAGCACAGACAAGGCATTCAGGCATTGATGGGAAGGGGTGCTGTCCAGGATAGAGATTATTCTGCTCCCACAGTCTAAATGGGGCCAGGGAAATTTCTGCAGGGCTCCTAGGTCCCTTCCAGCCCCTCTACAGAATTAGTCCATGAACAGCCTCCACGGCCATTTTCCACCTCTCCAAGGTCCATCCTGGGGGCCCAGCACAATAGGCCTGAGTGTAAGGCTCCCTGGGATCAGAACTAACACTGCTTTTTCCTAGGGATCGGCCAGGCAGGTCATGGGTGCAGGGGGCTGTGTGTTCCTCCAAGGTGCTAGGGAACTGTCAGAACATAAATACCTTTTCTGCCTCCAGCATGATTTGATAGGAGAAAGAAAGCCAAACATGGCACCTGTTGACCAGTTCTAATAACCTGGGCAGTTGGCAAGGCCAGCCACTCAGCAGAGGGCTGGGTCTCTCCAGACTGACGTCCCTTGACTAACACCTGGCAACTCCCCCCCCCAAACCAGCACCTGCAGAAGTTTCTGGGATCTTACCAAATGCCTATCCACCTGAACTTTGGGCCTCCACGCTTCTGGGTACTACTGCACCATTGGGCTCAGGCAGCTGTGGCCTTTTAGGAATCCCCTGGGTTGGCAAGCCCAGCTTTCCCTGGTCAGGGCCATCCAAACACTGGGGCAGCATGCCCAGCACAGCTGACCAGCCATCCCCAGGTGCCAGGAAATAACACCTTGCCAAGTTTGGTTAGGGAACGAGGTTCTACCTTGGGATCTGGAACTCCCTCTGAAATGGGACACAGTGTGCGCATGTGGCTGGCTCCATGTCTGAGGGGGCTCCATAATCTTCATCAGGGACTCAAAGTTGAGGATTCCTGCTCTGTGGACTCAAATAGATGTCTTGGGAGCCAACTTGGCAGAGAGGCAGGGGGCCATTCATGTGGCCCCAGGAGTAAGGTCCTCTTACTCAATGGGGTGGACAAGTGCTAGAAATGAATGAGAGTTACTGTGTCCTCACTTCGAACCTACCAGCTGGCATGGCTACAGTCATGGTCCCCAGAAGGAAGTGGGCTGGTGACAGAGGTTTCCAGTCTGCTATTGTCCCCATAGAGGTCACTGCAGAAGTGTGGGTGGGCATGTGAGCAGTGAAGACACAAACTCAGGCAAATAAGGAGGAGGGTGGCAGGCAGCCAATGGCAGGACAGATTTCTACTAAGATTCCAAAACCTTTCTCGAAGCCCAGGGCTGTGGTATGGAATAAACAAGCCTGAGACACATCTGTATCTTGTACCTAGGAACAGCCAGTGAATGGCTAAGTGCACCTCTGGGGATGTGCACATGGTGTGCACACGCATGGTTTATTAGGAAGAATTGTGAAGTGGAATAATAGACTCAGGGAGGGGCTAAAAACTCTCCTGTGGTGGCAATCAAGTTGACACAGATCTATATCCTGAGCCTTAAGCTTCCCCAGACAATTAGCCTATAGGGGTCTCCCCATGGTCTTCTTCCTTGGGTAGCACCCTCTCTATAAGCAGGGAAGCAAAGTCCATCACAGAGGTGGGCTCACTCAGGAGCTCAGTAATGCTGGCTTCCAGCTTCTTTTTTCTTTTTTTGAGACAGAGTCTCACTTTGGTTGCCCTTGATAGAGTGCCCCATAGCAACCTCAATCTCTTGGACTCAAGTAATCCTCTTGCCTCAGCCTCCTGAGTAGCTGGGACTACAGGCACCTGCCACAATGCCTGGATAGTTTTTACAGATGGGGTCTCGCTCTTGCTCAGGCTAAACTTGAACTTGTGAGCTCAAGCAATCCACCTGCCTTGGCCTCCCAGAGTGCTAGGCGGCCTCCATCTTCTTGAGAGAAGCTCTTTGGGTGCAGCGAACACCCAGACCCAAGTAATTGCTCCCTTGAAGCAGAGACAAGGTCATCAGAAGCTATCCTCAACTCTCCTCCACTCCCCTGGCCCCTGCCAGTCCAGCCTGAGTCCTGCCTTCTGGCCTTGGTCTGTCCTGGTATGGGTCAGGGGCATCTCTGCCTTGGTTGTAAAGCTATGCAAGGACCTTGATTTCCCTGCCAGATAAATGCTTCTGGCCTGGCCTCACTTCAGGGCCCCCTTACTCTCTTGTTGGTCTCTGCTTCAGGGACTGAGAATGGAATTCCTTCTTAAGCCCCTTCCCCTCCAAAGACTCTAGAAGCAGAAAGGATGAGAGGAAGAATAAGGCACCGAGCCGGTGTACTTGAGTGTGATTTGAGGTAAAAAAGAAAAAAAACCCAAAAAAACAAAAAAACTACCAAGAGCACTGGCTGAACCCACAAACCCAAATGCCACGTGGCTCCTCTGCTAGATGCTTGCACAACAAACCAACTGCCAAGCCAGGGGCTGGAATAAGGCTTTAACCCTAGAACTCTCCTTGGGGATAAGAACCTGACTACAGATCCTTCGGGAGCCAAAGGAGAGCCTGTGGTGGTCCCAGTCTTCTCTTCCCTGATAACTGAAGATTCCTGGGCCCAGAGGCTCCACACTATTTCAGTGGCTTGGTGTTAATATCAGGGCTTTTCCATCTGAACAGATTCTTCAATCCCAGCCCAAAGTCTCCAGATGACTCACACTCCCCCTTCCAGTCTTTTCATCTTTCATTAAATGGGAGCCGGAGGGCCACGGGTATGTTTCATATCCATAGCATCAAACCCTTAGGGCAAAGTTACTGAGTTTCTAAGGACCCCTGCTGCCCCCCTTCCCATAGCCATCTAAAGCACTACCTAATTACAGCCCCTCAGCCTGGCAGTGAGCTTGCAGCACTAGGGGAAAAAAACAAAAAAACACAAAAAAACCAGGTTAGTGTGGCTGGGGAAAGAAGGAAAGAAAACAGTGGGAAGTAGCTTCATGACCCTGCTTGCTCGCCCACTAGCCTATGTGCAGAGAGATAGGCACAGCAGGTAGATGTCCCTCTGTCATCCATGGTGCAGACTCTTTGTGTCCACGACATTGACACACTTTGTCACACAGCATGTGTTAGGGCACTGAGTCACCTGCCGCACTGAGCAACTCAGTGCCAGCCCCATCCTACACTTGTGCTGACACCAACTAGCTCAGCAGCCCAGCGCCCAGCCGGCCTACCATCTTCACCCAGAGGTCACCATCAGACACAGAGCTGTCAGACACCTCTGGAGGCGAGTCCAGCTAAGAAATCCTGAAGTAGCTTTTTGGTTTTGCCAGCCACACATGCACAGGAGAAGGAGAGTTGAAAGTCCGGGACTTTAGGGTTTAAAAAGTGATGCCAGGAGCGGTGCCTGTGGCTCAGTGGGTAAGAGGGTGGCAGGTACAAACTCAGCCCTGGCCAAACTGCAACAACCACCACAAAATAATAAAAAATAAAAATAAAAAAAGTGACGCCAGCGGTTGCCAGGGATGCCTTACCTGCTAGGCATTTCCCCAAAGGGGCAGGTACACCAGAAGGGCTCTGTTGGGCCGGCACTGAGCCAGGAACCTACTGGGTCAGTTTCTTGCCAACCTTGAGGTTTGGAAATGGATGTTGAGCTTTGGGCTGGTGTCTGCTGGCCTCAGCAGGGGCTGGGAGGGCGGGTACAGGGAGGGGATGGCTCCATGCTGCCGGGCACAGACAGCTGCCTCAGCACCAAGGGGCTCTGCTAGCCTGATCCCCAGGGAGGCTGAAGGTGACACAGGGGCCAATGCAGGACAGCTCAGGTTGCTGCCCTGCCCAGCACTTTCCAGGAGTGATATCACCTCTGGGAAGTCCAGTATGCCCCACTGGCAGGAGATGAAACTAAACAAGGAGCCAATGAGCCCCAGATCCCTTCCTCTTTGTAGGTGCCAGGAGTCTCCATGCCATGGGCAGCAAGAGCTTGCACAGAGGGTCCTCCTCTAGTTACACAAGGGCTTTCAAATCCCTATCACAGACTAGCCCAGGTCTCCCTTATTGCTACCTTGAAGGATGGACACAGCCCTGCCCAGCCAGGACTGGCACCCTGTGACGTTCTTACTTAGGCAGGTGACTAGGTCTGCAGACTTCTCAAGCACTTCCTGTGTGCTGGGCACTGACTCTGGCTCTTCCTTGGATGCCTAATGCCAGGGCCCAAAGCCAGCCCGAAGGCAGCCTGCCCAGCTGCAGGACAGTCAGCCTCTATCCCTGAATTTAATCCCAACTCAGGTCAGGGGCCGTGGAGAGGACCGGCAGTCTGCCCTGGCACAGCTTGGTCTGAGCTGTCTGCCGGGTCAGGAACCCCCTGGCACTGGGCCAGCAGTCAGCTGGGTGGTCCCTGAAGGGGACACGTACAACCCCCAGACTCAGCAGCTCTCACTGCCTCCCCACACCCAGCACAAAGAACCTCACAAGGAAGAAGAGGTTGCAGTGCCCCTCAGCAAAGGGACAGCCAGCAATGTCCCCTGGATGCAGGAGGGTCAGGTCTAGGCCGGGCACAGTGGGGAGACCCTAAGCCCCAGAGCCCCTTGCCTAGTCTGTTTGTATTTCTGCCACAGGGACTCAGAAAGCAGCCAGACCCACAGCACAGATGCAGAGAGAGTCGCCAGGGCTGGCATTCAACATGAAGTTACAGCCACTCACAACAGACGCACACACATACCCCAGCCTCTGTCCTAGGATTGCAGATCGGCCAGGAGCTGGAAAGGGATAGGCAGAGACAGGGGCCCCAGCAGTCCCCAACCTCCCTCAGTCCTAGCCCAACCAGCCCTCCCGGACCCTTCCAGTCCCGGCTAGCACCTTGTGGCGGAGCAGCTTGCTGCGCACCCGGCCCCAGAGCCGGGCGCCGGTGTTGGGGGGCCGCTTGCTCCCCGGCTCCTCCAGCTGATCGAGGCAGCAGCGTTCCAGAGGTTTGCACACCGCCTTCAGGCTGCAGTCAGGCTGAGGCAGCACGTCGGTCATGCCGGCGGCCCGGCCCGCGGGGGCCAGATCCCAGCAGGATCGCAGGCACGCCGGCAGCCCCAGAGGGAGAGGGGCTGTGCGGAGCGCTCAGCCTGGACTGTTACTCGAGCCGGCTGGGGAAGCGCATGGTGCGAGGCCGCCTCCTCTCCCACTGCGCGTCCCTCCCGCCCTCCCCGGAGACTGCAGCCCGCTGCGCCCCAGCAGAGCAGCCGTCAGGCCGAGCGCACACACCGCCGGGCGCCTCCTTGCGGCCGCCGCCGGCCTCGCCCTGCCTGCGGGTCTCGCGCACGGGACGCCGAGTGCGTGCGCCACACACTGCCAGGCAGCCCCCGCCCCTACTCAAGGAAGTGACTCAAAGGCGGCGCTGGAGCTGCCCCCCCAATACCCAACCCCAGGGTTTAACTCTTGGCAAGCTGGTGCAGCTTCTCACCGACTGCGACTGTAATCCCACCCCTCGATCCCCCAGTAAAGTTTGACAAGCAGCTAAACACAATCCAGTGCCTCTGGCTGCTACATCCCTGCCTTAACTCCTTCTGCACCCGCCTGCTCCTGGGGGCCTGGGGTACCAGGGAGGCTTTTGGCCATGCCAGAGGGGGCTGGGAGGGTCCAGGGGTCCAGGCAGGAGCTGTATCTAGGGCTTGAACAGCTGCCCTCCTCCCCTGCAGAGGACTCACACTGCCCTGAAACTATACTTCACACCCTCAATTCCTGCCCCAAGTGCCAATTTGGTGACAAGGCCAGACACTCAAGGATGAGTGCTCACTTCTGAGGCATATAAAGAAGAAAGCCCCTAGTGGGAATCGGGCCACTGTGGGCCCTCTCCAGGGACATGAGCAAAAGCCAAAGACCTTGCTGTCATAAGATGAGATGCACCTTTTTGGATGTACATGACATCCAAAAAGCCTTCTGTTACCAGGACAGCAGATTCAGGGGCAACCTGCCACACTTCTGAGCTGGGCACCTTGGGAGACAGAGTAAGAACCTGATTTTGATCCTCAAGTTAATGAGCATTCTAAATGAACAATGAGAAGTGAATCGCTTCTCAAGGTAACATCACAAGTTAAGAGTATGGTCGGCAGAGAAAAGAGAAAGACTCCAGACGGTTAGGGAACACGATCCAGAGGTGTTCAGGATGTCACATCACCGCAGAGCCAGGCACAGTGCAGGAAGGAAACCAATGTTTGCATAGCACCAACCATGGGTCAGGTCTCCCAAATATCTGATGGTATTTAGCCTCGTTGTTTGTGCTATTGGTATTCCTGCCCTCACTTTAGAGAGGTGAGAGGTAATACTTTAGGGAGGTAATACTCTCCCTGGAAATCACACAGCGGCAAGTGACCCCTGCTCCTCACTACTAAGCCTCGCTGAAGTGTGGAGGGTACTCTGGATTGAGGAAAAAGAGCAGAGTTAGCAGGTTTCTTGGCCGACTCCAGGGCAGGTGGGTCAGGACACAGACACCAGCCTTTGGCATCCGGGATGCTCCTGCTAGATCTCAACCAGCAGACAAGTTTCAGGATTTTGCCTCAGAGCCCTCAGTGATTTTTTGAGAAAGAGGTGGCTTCACTGCAGAAAAAGTCAAGAACTGGTCGTGGTATGAGCTGCCCTTCATGGAGGCTTAATGTGGGAGAGGTACCATGCTAACCCTCTATATACATGGACTAACTCACCTGCCTTTAAGAAGGAAACACACCCCCATTTACATTTGAGGAAACTAAGGACTTTGAGAAATTGAGCAACTTGGGGGGCCAGGTTGGGCTGGGACACACAGGGAGATCTGGCTACCTGTAGAGCCTATGTCCCCACCACTGTGATACCCTGTTGTGGCAGGATCTGGCCCCACATGGCTTTCTGCCTGGCTGGTGGAGATGGGGCCTGCAGGGATAGAGTAGGGCAGGGAGGCCAGGCCAGCCTGCCTCTTCTAAGGCTCCACACGGCACACCCCCTTCTGCACAGTGCAGACGGGACTAGGCTGCCAAGGCCACATGGAATCTCTCCCATACCTTACCTGAAGCTGCCCAAAGCCACTGCAGCTAAATGGAGGCTGAATAATAGTTTTGCCAGCACCCCTTGAGGGGGAAGGTAGTAGATGGACAGAGGCAGGGGGATACATGTGTCCCCTGCCCAGCTGAGGTCTTGGTCACCCATCCCGACCCATCTCTTACCCCTCTTCCAGGGCCCCTGGGTGCCACCTCCAAAGACAGCCAGGTGTGGTGGCTCACACTGGGAGGCTGAAGTAGGTGAATTTTTTGAGCTCAGGAGGTCAAGACCAGCCTGAACAAGAGCGAGGCCCAGTCTTCTCTACTAAAAATAGAAAAAACTAACCCCGTGTGGTGGCACATGCCTGTAGTCCCAGCTACCTGTGAGGCTGAGACAAGAGGATCTCTTAAGCCCAAGAGTCTGAGGTTCCTGTGAACTATGATGACACCATGGCACTCTACCCAGGGTGACAGAGTGAGACTCTGTCTCAACAACAACAGAGAGTCTTCCTCTGGTCCCAGGAGGGGCCAGCCAGCTCCCTCACTACAGCCACAAAACCCATCTCCTCCAGGAAGGCTTTGCTCATTTTGGGAGGCTTCATTCCTTCTTTCTATTCATTTCATGCAAGAGGCAATGAATGTGGGCCTGGCCATGCGCCGACCTTGGGCTGGGGGCTGAGGAATCCAAGAAATGACCAAAAAGCCTGTGCTTGACAAAGCTGCCAGCCCCATAGAGGAGAAGTGTAGCTTTAACAGGAGGCAGAGAGGGACTCAGCACAAATCATTCATTTCTGCACCTACAATGCATCATCCCCCAGATGGACAAAGCATTGCCTTTGCCCTCAAAACAGTGGGTATCATTCCGTCAGGACAGCATGGAGAGGAGGCGGAAAAAATTTTTTAGCTGGAGGTAATATGGGAAGGCTCCATGGAGGAGACAGGAGGGTCAGCGTGGGGCCCTCAGAGCTGTGGGGAAAGGCCGTCCACCCCGGCTGCATCCCTTTAGCTAATGTGCAATTGCTAGTTGTGTAACTGGCTGGTGAGGTGCCACTGTAATAGCTCACCACGTTCACCTGCAGCAGGCATGCTTCATACTGGCTGGCTAACTTCAGAACTAGCTTCTTGCTGCCTTTCTAAGGTTCTCTTTTCTCTAACTGGTCACATGCCACAGGCTGCAATCTGGGGGAACGGTGTGTGGGAGAAAGGGGACAGTATAAACCCTGTTCCCAAAGCCCTACACTTGTCTGTCTTAGGAAGCCCAGGCTCAACACTTGTCTGGGTAAAGCAAGCTCTGATTGGATGAGCAATGGCCAACTGGTCTCCATGGTGACATAAGAGCCTTAGCAGACGGGTAGTGGAGTTGGGAGGCTCTTCCCTTGAGATGCACATCTCTCCCTTCCTCCCCTGGACTAGGGCTTCCTTTGGGGACAGCACAGATTTGCTTTCCCTTTCCCAAGACAGACTTATTCCTTCCTGGAATCAATGGTTTAGGGGGGAAGAGGATTTGTGCAAGACAAATGTCCCCAGCAAGTTCCTCAAAAGCAGCAGTCTGAATTCTAGTCCTTCCAGCCTACCACGGACCCTTTCTTGCCTCTGCTGGATAGGCTAAGCTCAGGCTACCCTGGCTACCCAGAAAGTGACCACATCACCTCCTCCCACACCCCTTCCATCTAGCCACACCTTGCAGAACCCTTCTCTGAGGACACACAAGGGCCCCTGGTTGGATAAACAGAGCCTGGGTGGTAAGGCCCCCATGAACAGATGTCACTGCCTTAGGAATTAAAAACATTCCTAGTGGATGGTTCCATCCCCCTTAATCCCCTCCCTAGGCTGTCTGCCAGAGGGATTGGGGGGGGGGTGTCCCTAGGAAGATGTGGGTGGGACCCTGGCTTATACCTAGGGAGGGGGACATGCTACCCGGCACAGCTGTGACTGAGGCAAAATCAGGTTAAAGTGATCTACAGTGGCATCACTGAGGAAAAAAAGGTCACTAGGGAATAATACACATCCTGAGACATGTGGGCAAGAGAGGCAGGGACTGCCACTGTGCTGCCTTGGTGACAGCTGGGGGAGAGGACAGCTTCCAGGCAAATTCTGCAGCCTGTGAACATAAGGAGGAAAGTTCTTTCTCAGAACCTAGGGATGGGGCTATGGCTTCTCTGGGGTGACCTCCTTTCCCCCCACTGGAACGACTTTCATCTCTCTCCAGCCATTCTAGAACCCCAACTTCCTGTCTTGTCCTCTAGAGCTAAGCTAGGAAAAAGAGCTTTTGAATAGCCAGCTGAAGCAAGGCCATAGGCACCCCAGTGGGGACGGTCCAGGAGCCAAGGCTGGGGGGTGAGGAGAACCGATAGGTCACCTGGAGTCCAGGTACTGGAGCTGGGAGCCCAAAAAGAGGCTGGTACCCAGCAGAGGATGAGGACCAGAGGAATGTGACCTGGGTCCACCACTAAGAACCCTCCTCTTTGGTCCCAGCAGAAGAAGCAGAGCTGTAGGCAAGACGCTGGTGAAGAGGGAGGCAGGGCCCAAGGCCACAAGGCCTGTGAGGCAAGGCTGGGAGTGGGCTACCCGAAGGTAGACGCAGGGAACCAGGTCGAAAGAGAACACAGCAGGGCTGTGCTTGGGCCCAGCGCTCACATGGAAGGTGCGCAAGTTGAGGGGAGGATGGCTCGTCACAGGGACAACAGTGAGAAAGGGGATGGGCGTGTCCTCCTAACATAAATGCTCTGTGGCCCCTATACTGCTACTGTGTGTTTCACCATTTTCTGTGCCTATCCTAACCAAAACCTATGGATTATTAGGCAGACGTCTCCCCAGAATGAGAAACTGAGACCCATTTATGCCTTCCTATCTGCCCATCCCATGCCTCTGAATATCTGTGATGTCTGAGCCCTGCTTTAGGCCCAGGGATGGGAACACCTTGCTCATGGTCACCAAGCAGCCAACGGTAGACCAGAGCTTAGAAGCTACTTCTCATTCATTTACTCCTTCATTCATTACAGAATGTGCCAGACACAGAGGCCCTGCTTAGCTTACATGCTAACTCAGCTAACCTGAGCCCCCAGGGGTCCGTTCCCTGTCTGGACAGCTACGCACGTTCATGCCCACAAATCCTACCACTCTGGGAGGCCAAGGCAGGAAGATTGCTTGAGCTCAGGAGTTCAAGACCAGCTTGAGCAAGGGCAAGTCTCCACCTCTACTAAAGACAGAAAAATTAGCCAGGTGTTGTGGTGGGTGCCTGTAGTCCCAGCTACTAAGGAGGCTGAGGCAGGAGGACCACTTAAATCCTGGACTTTGAAGCTACTGTGAGCAAGGCTGATGCCACAGTTATCCAGCCTGGGCACCAGAGTGACATTCTGTCTCAAAAAATAAATAAATAAATAAATAAATAAATAAATAAAAGATATATATATATTTTTTTTTTTTTGGGGGGGAGACAGAGTGTATACACACACGCATATATAATAAAATGGAATAAAAAGAAAAAGCTATGCATGGGTCACAGCAATCTTGAGCTGTGATGATAGGTGACTATAGATAGACAGACACCCAGGTGGGCCAAGGAGAATTTTCAGCTTGGGCTCAAAGTTTAAGATGTGCATAATGTAAGGAAAGGTGGACAGGACTGAAAGCCCGCTGTGCCACAGCCCAGATGGAGCCTGCCCAAGGACTCCTGTCCTCCCCCACGTCCCCACAGGTCTGCACCAGCTTCTGGCTCAGTCCAGAGTATGTGCCATTTCTCACACAATTCTACCCTTCTCTCCATTCTGCCAGGCTACCTCATGCTGGTGTCTTGAGGGTGCTTGGTAGTTCTAGGTGGACAGGAGAGGCTGACACAGCCCAAGGGCTTATCTGCTGCAGTACTATCCTGGCAGCCCCTCCCTGGCAACCTCTGATGAATTTCATGGCCCATTTAGTCATGGAAAGGGTGGAAAATCCATTTGAGCTTTTGGGAACATCTTGCTTATCTAGAACAAAACCCATCCAGGGCCAGAATGGCCAGAATGTGCCTTTCTTACCCCAGGACACAAGTCATGCCAGGAATATGCCTAGGAAGGAAGATGGTATGGTGGGGTCTTCCAGCATAGCCAGTGGGCAGAGGACCCCTGGCCACACAGTGAAGACATGCCGGCCTGGTGCAGGAGGAGCAGGGCTGCTGGGCCTCCCTGCTTTTTCCTCCTTCCTCTGTTACTGAACACTCCTATTTACCCAACTCTGAGCTCAAGGTGGCCAGAGAAAGCCCTCGGGGAGCCAGGCAACCCTGGTCTAGTCCTGCCTGGTTACTGTGGACTCAACAGCCACTTTTCATCTCTGGGTTTAGTTTCGTTTCTTTTCTTTTTTGAAACAGAGTCGCATATGTCGCCATGGGTAGAGTGCTGTGGCAGCACAGCTCACAGCAACCTCAAAATCTTGGGCTTAAGCGATTCTCTTGCCTCAGCCTCCCAAGTAGCTGGGACAACAGGCACCGACCACAACTATTTTTCCAGCTATTTTTTTGTTGTTGTTGTAGTTGTCATTATTTAGCTGGCCCTGGGCCAGGTTTGAACCCGCCCAGAATGGGCGTACGTGGCTGGCGCCCTACCCACTGAGCTATGGGCACTGCCTGGGTTTAGTTTCTATATTTGTCAAATCAGGAACTTAGACCAGACAATGATCTTCAGTGAATTTTTTTTTTTTTTTTTTTTTTGCTGAGAACTCTGCCCCCTCCCCACTACCTTTCCAAATGAAGTCTGACGCTGAAGCCTCCTTGCTCCCTCACCCCCCTCAGATAAAAGCAGAGGCCCTGTAGGAAGTGGGGTGTGGGGTCTACCTGCTCTGTACCTCCTTTGTCCACCACCCCCTTGCCTGGCTTGTGGCTCTTCCAGGCCCTCCTAGGAATTCCCCAGCCCTTTGTGGAGAAGTCCCCCCACCCCTTTCAAGCAACTACAGCTGGAACCTGAAGTTCTGTGGGTGGCTCAGGGCAGTTCCGACAGATGCTTCTCATGAGAACACAGTTTCTCTCGCCCACGACCCACAGCTCTGGCCCTCGAGCTCCCTTGGTGGGGGGTGGGGGAAACATAGAGTTCAGGGAGGTTAGGGGCTTTTTAAGGAAACTTCCAGGTCAGAGTGCTGGATCTGAAACTCAAGTCTTATCTCCACCTCTTTCCCTGCTTTGGGAAAACTCTGGGCTTATAGTTTATGGGTATGCATCTTTCTCACTGGCTTTACAAGGAGATAACACTTAACTAGTTAGTCAGGCTGGCGTTTCTGGTGTTTTCTGGGTCACCTTGGTTCTCAAGTTACTCTGGGGTTTGCTGCAAAGCCAGTGCCACACAGTGCTTGCCTCCCAGGTTGGAGCACGCTGCGCCCAGCCCTCCCTGCTCCAGCCCACAGGGCAGGATGTCCTCACTCAGTGCCACAGCAAGGCTGGGCTGCAGCCACCACAGGCTTGAGGGAGGCAGCAGAGACCAGGCAAAGGGGACCCCTTCCTGGTGCAGTATTCACCACAGCCTTAACTCAGGGAGTTCTCTTGCAATTCTCCTAAGTCTTTCTCTCAAAGCTTTTAGAAAAAAAATCAAAAGTGGGGCCACCCCAGGGCCCAGATTTTTGGATTCCTAGGAGGATAAAGTCGCAGCCTCTGCCTACAGGGAGGTTAGCTGTGTACTGAGTGCACCTCCCTGGCTCATTTAATATCCACAGCCCTGCGAGGACACACACTGAGAGTTCATGCGAGGGTGGACAGCTGGAGTCAAACCCGAGTCTTCTGCCTCTGAGTGTGGGAGCCCCCATCCCAGAGCTGAGGGAAAGCACCCTTTTTTTTGGTTTGCAGAGAGGCTGGATGTTCTCAGGGCCTGGCTGAATCAGTTCCTAAGGTCCCCTCTGGATGAATTTCTCTGCTGGTTGCCCACTCCTCAGAGATGGGCCTGGAGGCAGCATTCCTAAATAGGGGAGGTTGGGGGGAGGGAGGCTCAGGCCTCCATCTGCTTCCTATTGGACACTTCCCGTCTCTAGAACCCACTGTGCAGGGCCCAGGCTCCCTAAATCAGGCACACCTGGGAGACAGAAGCTGCGCAAGGACAAGAGGAGAGGAGAGTTTGTGCTACAGTTCCAGAAAGGCTTCGGATGGCGGGGTGGGTGCTCTCGTGGGCCGTGCCCCTGGGTTTCCCCTGCCTTGAACAGTAACAGCAGGTGGGACACTGTGCTGGACAGCAGATGGATCTAAAGCAGGACAGTGGCTCCAGCTCCCCGGGACGAGGTGGTGTCTGAGCAGAGCATAGTCTTCAGCGAATTTTTCAGTGAACTTTCAGCCCCTCTGGGGCTGGCACAGAGGTGATGATGGTGGCAAAGGAAGGGCCCCACGTAGGCTGGCTCTGACAGCAGCAGGCAGTAAGGATAGAGAATATCAACCCCAGAGGCAGATGCCTGTCCTGGACATGCACGCCTGGCCTGGCAGGGGCAGTGAGGGAACCTGGGCGACAGATGTAGTGGAATGGAAGGGAAAGGCCTGCTTTCCACAGCCCCCTCCACCCTTCATTCCAGGCAGACCAAGCTTCCGCCAGGCATTAGGGGCCCAGCCGTGATCAGCGTGGCCCCTAAACAAGGGGCAGATCGGAGGAGCCATTATGGCTCTCTGCCTTCTGCCAAGAAGCGGCTCGCTCAGGCACAGCCAGTGCAGAGATGGAACAGGCAGGGCTAAAAGGGCCAAGGTCCTAGAGCCCAGGCTTCCAGGGCAATAGAGCTGGCCTGTGGAACCCTCAGGCAGGGTCAAATAGGGACTGTAGACCCCTCAGGGGCCAGGGAGGGAGCAGGGTGGGGAGCCCTTGACTCCTGCCTGAGCAGCCTCTTGACCCTCACGCTCTCCACGTTTCCTTGCACTCTGCAGAGTAATTGAAACCAGAAGCTGCTCCTCAGCTAGTGACAAAGGCCCCTTGTTCCCGAGCTCCTCACTCACTCTGCTTGGGGCCTGACTGCACCAAACCAAGCTGAGAGCTACTCCAGGGGGAAGAGCTTGGAGCTGTGTGGGGTGGGGTCACAGGCCAACCCTCACTTTCCCAGCCCCTCTGAGGTTGATTCTTCAATGCCAGGTCTCACTCCATCAGCTTAACTCCATCAGGTGCAGCCTCAGGCAGCCAAAGACCCAAACACAGTGACCACTTGCAGGTGACAGCCTTTGGGGGGTGGGGGGCTGATGGACAAGCTATACCCAGAATCCCTGGAGGAAGGTGGGGGACGGGGTTCCTGAACCTGCTAGCACAGGGCAAAGTGCCCTTGTCATTAAATAAGTACTGACCCTGTACCAGGCTATGCTTCACAGACTCTCATCTTGCAGGTGAGGAAACCGAGGCTGAGAGACGTAAAGTCAATCATCCTGTTCTCCCAACTAACAAGTGGATGGCTGTACCACAATGTGAATTTACCTAATGCTGCTAAGTCAAACACCTAAAAATAAGCAAAGTGATACATTTTGTGTTATATGTATTTTACCATAATTAAGAAAAAAAAGAATGAATATTAAGGTGTCTGGATATTGGCAGATTTGCCAATCTGCACTCTGTGGCCAGTCCTAAAGGCAGGGATTGGCCTTCATAGCCTCCTCCTGGGGGTCATTTATAATAGCTCTGATCTCACACAAGCTTCCAAGGGGCCAGGTCCAGAGGTTAAAGAAATCACCCCTTTCCCTTTGGACACAGGCTCCAAGCTCCAACAGGGAAGGGGACAGAAGAGGCTTCCCATCAGGCCTGAACTTTTCAATCCCCTATACCTTGAAACAACTGGAGCTTTCTTTCTGGGCTAGACCCCTGCCTCTTCCCATCTCAGGGTCTTGAGCACTCCTGTGCCCAAGGAGGGCTGCCCTAGAAAGCTTGTGGGAAAGCAAAGCTGCTTCCCATGCAGGGTGGGGACACAATTTCCCCAGGCTTGTGCCTGACCTAGGGAATGGGGGGCAGGGGAACAGGGAGCAGGGCTCCTCTGGTCAGGTGGCGTAGCTCCTGGTCTCAGACCCCTCTCCTTTCTGGGATCAGAGGCAGGAACTGAAATGTAGGGCGCTGAGGGATGCTGTTCTCTCTGGCCCAGCCAGCCAAGAAAGGCTGGACCCTGGGAATATGCTAATCAGCCAGGGGGTAGGTCCCAGTTGGGGACAGCACATCTGGAGCCTGGAGCAGCGTGGCTGGAAATAGACTAGAACAAACATACACAAGTCCCCTGGGACCAGGGAGCCAAGGCAGACAAGGGGGGCCTCTTGGCTGGGTCATTACCCTGGTCTGGCTGAGTGTGAGACAACAAGGAGGAGGGGGATACTGGGGTGGCCTGAATGGGGAATCTGGAGGTAAAGGCTTGTTAGGTCTGGGAAAGAAAGGGAGGACTCCTGACCCTGGAAGAGCAGACCTGGGCCATGCTGGTGGGGTCTGTCACTAAATGTGCAGTCACAGACTGTCACCCAAGCCTGTTCCGTCCAGATGTTCTGTGAACATCTCCACATACTCATTTGCCTTGCACCTGACCAAGCCTGACTAGCATGGGATGGGGTCTCTTGAGTTTTGAGCCACTAACAAGCTCTGTGACTGTGACCACAGCACACACCTTTTCTGGTCTCGGTTTCCCTCTCCAAAAACAGGAGTGGGTGAAATGCCGGCTAGGATTTCTTCTGTTCTAAGCCCCCCCACTAATCCCTTCATTTATTCATTCCTTAACCTCCCTCCTACTTGCATGGCTCATGACTCCTCCTGCTTAAGGCAGGGTGGCTCCTTAATTTTCTGGGACATCCTCCCCCCAAATTCCTGCCTCCCTGCCTGGGCCATGCAGGTCTCCCCCGCCCCTGGAATGACCACCCCATTCCTTTCTACAGACACAGAGCCTGCCCGCCTTGCTAGAATAGCACAGAGCCTTAACATGGCAATGACTGTGCTGGCCATTATATCAAACAGTTTATACAAAGCATATAAAGTACTTCTGACAATGTATCAAAAAAGGTGCTTATAAAGACTGGCCTACCTACAACCCTAGAGAAAAGGAAGTAGATAACAATAGTATATGAAAATAGAAAAAAAGAAACACAAAATGCTCACTATGATTAAAACCATACAAAATTTTATATACCCAAGGAAGGGAAAAGGCACAAAATAAAATGGCTATTTCAGAGGAGTGGGGTTGATTTGAGATTAGGTTTCACCATTACAAGCAATTTTCTTTCTAATGTAAATATTGTGTTTAGAATTTAAAAAGCCCCAGTGCTTCCAAATCTCTTGGGCTTCACCTCCTCCTGTAAGCCTCCCTAGTTCCAGGCCACAGTCTTCCTTTCTTTGGGTTTCCATCTGATGACTTAGAGCACAGTGGGAGGCAGGAGAGCACTCAAGATGGGCTGGAGCTGGCCGCCAGGGCCTTGGACAGGTGACTTAACCCCCTGGCACCCAGCTTTCTCATCTTTATTCTTGTGATAACGTTCCTACCCCACAGGCTCCTGTGCAGATGTAAGTGTCTAGCACAGTGCTGGGATCACCCCACGCTCCCTAAAGCTTTCATTGTTACTGCTGCCCTGCCTGCTCCCTTCCTGGCTTGCTCATTCTACTTCCTCCCAGGCACCAGGCAGAAATGTCCCCTGCCCAGAGGTAACAAGACTCCAAGACAAAGGAAGCCTTAGGCTCACCTTATGCCATAAAGCAGGGTCCTGGTGGGGAACATCACCCCCGCTCCTTCTCCAGACCACTAGCCCCGCTAGGACCCTGGCTGGGAGATTTCTTGATGAAGGCCTGAGACACGGGTCACCACACACAGAGTGAGCGTGGCCTCCCTGCATCCCATCAGCAGAGATGCCTTGGCCACGGTCCTTAACTTCAGTGCCTCAGTGTCCTCATCTGTGAAGTGGGGAAGATGTGACTTATTTTCCTTGCAGAACCACCGCAAGGATCACATGAGATCACATTTGGGAATAGCCTCCAAGAGCACAACTGCCAGACACACACGCTAGTGATTAGTGCTGCCATTTGTCTGTCACTACATGCCGCCCCCACCCTGCAGCTGCAGATTCCCTGCCCCCACTGCACACTGGGCAAACCCCCTGCAGGAGCAAATGCCTGGAGCTAACGTGATGGGGTCCCTCTTTGCTCTGGGGACAGACTGAGCAGGTGGGGGCTTAGAGAGAAAGGGGGGGCATTTTCTTTTGGGCCACCCAAACGTCTCTGAGAACTCAGCCCTACCTCAAGACCATCTCCTTAGCACCTGCTGGAGAGGAGCACAGCCAAGTTCCAGAGGCTGGTGGCAGGAAGGGAGGTGGGAACCAGCTGTGGGGACAGACTGTTCCCTGGCTTTATGGGACCTGGCATGTGGGAACAGCTTGGTGCAGAGTCTCCACCCAGCCTGGCCATCCTCAGTGGCTCAGAGGGCTGTCATGGGGCAAGACTTTGTAAGCCATGGCACCCCCTCTGCCTCGCTGATCCCCAGGAAGGCTGGTTAGAGGACTCTGCAGCTGAGGGCCAGGGCCTGGGCCTTGGAGAGCTGAGCACCAGGAGACTTCAAAGCCCTCTGGAGGGCTCTGGCTCCGAACTGCCTGCTCACAGGCCCCGGACAGCTGGCAGCAGGAAGGTTTGTGTTTCTTTTAATATCAACTCCCAGGCATTTAACATTCCTCAAAGCTTAAACACAGAAACATTTTCCTTACCAGACTGTGCTTTCTGCTCTGCCAAACATAACCTGGCTTCCTCCCCTTCCCCCACTGCCTCCATCTGCTCCTGTCTCCAAGATGTAATGATTTATGGTGTGTTTCCCCTGGGCTTTGTGCAGCTGACCCAGAAGGAGGAAAGCGACAGGGCTAAAATCCAGGTGGGAGAATGTCGCCTTTGGGCCTGGGGAGCCAAATCCTCCAGAATTTGGCTGCTCTGAGTACCCCCTTTAACTTTCCCATTTCCCAGCCACCAATAGAAGTATGGCAGCTGGTTGTGTCTCATGGCTGGACATCTCCTAGGGCTGGATGGGCCAGCCCGGGGACATGGTGACAGGGCTCTTACCACTTATCGCTGCAGAAACTAGGTTCTAGGGGCTGGGTTTAGAGGGCACTCTACCGACCACCATCTCCTAAATAGTGAAGGAATGGATCATAGTCGCCTAGCAGATGTCTCCCTGGTGACACTGCTGAGGAACGGGGTACAGGCTGCACAGTGTGAGGAAGGGACATGTCCAGGAACACAGGGCGACATGAGGCAAATTGTCGGGCCCCCACCAATTGGTGCCATCCCCCTGTTCAAACATAGGAGCCTGAGACCCACGTGGGTCCTAAGAAGTAATGCCCCAGGCACACCCACTTAAGAGCCAGATACTGAACTCTGCAGCCTCAACAGCTCATCGGAGAGCAAACGCTTCTTGCAAAAAAGCATCATTCAGCTCCCTGTTGTACATGGGGCTGTCACTGTCTGTATCCAGATTGTGTCTGAGGCAATTGTTAGGAAGCCCAAAGCACCCAGTGCCACAGCTTAATCCCAGTACATACTAGTTACTGCTTCCCTTGATTTCATGACTCACAGAATCTACCTCCAAACCAGGTCAACTTGTGTCATAGCTTAGCACAGGGCTGCGACAAGGGGCAGACAGCAGTATGGACGGCTCCATGCTGAATGTCACCCCTGCCCCCATCCCTCCTCCCCAAGCCTAGTTCTCTTGACAGGCAAGTAAAGAGCAGCCATCTTCAAAACTGGTAGAATGTTCCAGAGACACAGGCTACAAACAGGGGACTTGTTCCTCCTACATACAATTACAGGGAACCAAGAAACACAGCTGAGGCATGCACGTACGCTCTTAACCTGACTAAGGACCTGCCTCTACCAATACTCTGAAACCCACCCTAAGCCAATGACTCCCAAACGTGTAAAGTCCGGCAACCCTAGCAACAAGCGAGAGGCCAGCTCCCAAGCCGGATGCTAAGCCCTCTGGTAGAATAGCAGAGCCCTGGGCTGTGTGCCCACTCCTACCCCACGCCTATGGCAGGCACTGCTCATCAGTATAATGCTCTTCCCTCCTGCTCATGGACACAGAGCAGAATCCTCAACGTGGCTTTCCAGAAAAATAGGCCACCACTAGACTACAGCTGGAATATGGACAAAAGGAGCTGTGTGTCATCCCTCCAGGCCAGCTATCCACCTGGGCCAGGTGTGAAGGCCTCAGGAACTGGCACCTGCAGGCACCTGGGGTTACAGTAAGAAGCCATCTCTAGCAGGGGAAGACAACCACCTCAGGGAACTTTTCTCAAACCAGCTTTAAACCAAAGCCACACAAAGCACCTTGACAAAGATGACGGGTGAGAAGGACTCCCTATCCACCGGCACCACCTCCTGGCAGCCCTCGGAGCCTTGCCTTGGTGCCCTGAACCCTCACCTGGATCTGCCCTTTGCCCATGATCTTGTCCACGATCTCATTGTTGTCCTTGTTGACCTTGGTCTTGTCGTAGCACTTCTCGTAGCACAGGATCCTCAGGGACTGAGAGCCTTCCAGTTCAATCTCAAACTCCTGGGGAGACAAAGGGTCTTGAACCTCTGAAACAGGAAGACACAGCTTCTTTGCAGATGCAGGCCTCAACTTTGCAAGGGGTGGGTGAGCAGGGCCTATGAGGACCACGCCACACAGTGTGGAGGGGCACCTTCATTTCCCGGGGCTTCCAGGGGCCTCCAAATCACTGTGAAATGGAGTTTGGGCTGAAACTGCAGCGTCCAACAACCATGACACAAACCCTGTGATTAGAAGCCACAGAGGACAAGAGATGGGAGATGGGGGGTGGGGAGGGGGTCAAAGAGACAGAACTGGTCCCACCAACAGGCAGACCAGTCATGAGCCCAGAGAGGGAGGCAGTCATACTCGGTGACTAACTCAGGAGTCCCTGTGGGGACACCAGAACCCTCCACTCACCTCATCCCATTTGGGCTCTGTCGTGTCCCGGAATACCCTAGTTTTGGCTTTGCTGACAAAATAGCCAAAGGAATCCACCTCCAAGGTACAGTACAGGTCTGCAGGGGGGAGGACAGACAGAGACACACTACGTAAGGCCCCTGAGGCCCAGCTCTGAACCAGGGCAGGGCTGCTAGTGTGACCATTCACAGGCCCCTCTCAGCTGCCTGTGGGGTGCCAGCTTGGCCCTCTGCCTCCTGGCTCCTCCTGCCTCCCCACACTCTTCTGAGGTGGCTCTGGCCCTCCCCTCCTCATCCAACTCCAGCCCCACTAGCCGCCTTCTCCCCCCACCCCACCCCCGGCACAGAGCCGCGCCCCTCAGGCCTGTGTGTCTTGTCTCCTCACTGTGGAGGCCTCCCACAAGGTCTTCCCTGCCTCATAGATTGAAGGAGTCACCTCCTGTCCCAACATCAGTCCCAGAGTTTGTCAGCACGGGTGTCACGGGCATTTGAGGTGGGAGGCCCTACAGGCAGTTAGTAACCCCAGGCTCCGGGTCCTGCTTGCCTACAGCACCCCTCTCTGTGATGACCAGCAATGCTCCACATTCCTGGGGCTCGGTCTGCTGTTGTTCCCTTCACAGCACTAAGCTTTAACTGAAGTGACCCTCTCTGTATGTTCACAGTTTCTCCTCCCTCCGCAGTGTAAACGTTGTTGGGCACAGCGTTGAGTTTTCTCACCCACCAGTATATCCCTAGGACATAAGCAGGGGTTGGTGCACAATAGGCACATAGTAAATGCTTGTGGGACAAAGGAATGAAGCTCTAAATACGGCCCTAATGCTTCAGGAAACGGAGTGGTGGAGGGCTGGGGTGAGAGTGCAGGGGGCAGGGGCTCTCCCTGGCATTTCCACTTTGAACCCTGGCCTTTAGGCTGACCATCTTCTCCTCTCTATCCTGGGACCCAGGAGACCCCAGTAGTGGTAGGGACCCCAGGCACTCTGGACATCACACATTCCTTCTGGGGCTCAGACACTAGCAGCCTCCCACCTTCATGGGAGCTCCCAAGGCTATCTACCGGGGTGCTGCTGGTGACGGGAGCAGTGTCCTTGAGATACTATAGCCAACCCTCTGCAGCATAAACCAAGGGGAAAGGGGTAGAGGTCTGAGGGTGGAGGTATGGCTCAGGCTGCCTCTCTGATCAGCCCCAGGAGGGGCCCAGCTGGCTGTCCTCCTCAGAACAGCTCTCCTGCAGAAAGGGGAGTAGAGCTTGCCCCTGCAACGTCTCCAGCATGGTGCAACATAGGAGAGGTGCAGCTGGTGCCAGAACACACAAGAATGTAGGCACAGATTAATAGGTGGACAGTGCTACCCCAGCCTCTGCCTGATCAGGGAGCTGGGAGATTAGGGTCTGTGTGGCTGAGAGATGGAGGAACAAGAATGCCATCAGTACCAAGTGATTTTTTTTTTTTTTTTTTTTAAGAGACAGAGTCTCACTTTATTGCCCTTGTTAGAGTGCTGTAGCGTCACAACGTACAGCAACCTCCAACTCCTGGGCCTAGGCGATTCTCTTGCCTCAGCCTCCCGAGTAGCTGGAACTACAGGTGCCTGCCAGAACGCCCAGCTATTTTTTGTTGCACTTTGGCCGGGGCCAGGTTTGAACCCGCCACCCTTGATATATGGGGCTGGCACCCTACCCACTGAGCCATAGGCGCCACCCCACCAACTGATTTTAGTGTGAATAAAACTTCCATCGGACTAGGGGATAGTTCACAAAGTGAAAGCTTTGAAGTCAGACTGTCTGGGTTCAAATCCTGGCCCTGCACAAATCTCCTAACTTGTCTCCCTAATCCTCAAATCTATAAAAGAGGAACAATGATGGTGTCCACCCCTAGCCTAACCATTTAAGGCCTAGTAAGTTTACTAGGATAAGAAACTATGGCTGAAGACACAGAAGACCTAACTCCTGAGTCAGAATGAGCATCTGGATGGGGCACGGGATCGGAGGAAAAAGGAGGTGAAGACAGTCTGGAGGGAAGGAGAGATTTGGTAGCAGCTCATTCTGCTTCTAACCACCCCACCCAGTTTGGGAGGCAGAACGCCTACTCCACCTCCATGGGCCTGCCCTGTGAAGTCCATCCAGACAACAGGAAGTAGCAGAGAGAGGAGAAAGAAGACATCTGGGTACCAGGCAGCTGGGAGGCTCTTTGTGCAGACCTGGGTTATAACCCTACAATGCTCGATAACTAGGAAGATTCTCGAGTGGCAGCCCCCAAAGAAGGGAATTCTATTGGTTCAGGGAGGGTTCATAAAGTGTCCGCACTGACAAGCAGCCTAGTGATGAATGTGATGGTCCTGGACAGACTTTGAGAAATCTCTCAAAGGAAGAGCTTGGGCTTTGGTGTCAAAAGACATGAATTCCACTGCAGCACTTACTATCTGTGCAAGGGTCCCTTGAGCCCTCCGAGCCTCAGTGTTCTCGTGTGTAAAATGGGAATGGTATCGGTGACCTCAGAGGGAAGCCAGAGGATGAGAGCAGATCGTGAGCCTGAAAAGGCTTTGAACACACCGAGGCACTGTCCACGTGCTGGCCATGTTCTCATTTTCTCTGGGTACACAGTAGGTGCTCTGTCAATTAACTACTGCAGCATTCTGAGCCTCTATTCATCCAAGACTAAAGGAGACCTGGTTCTTGCCCTCAAAGAACTCACAGTGGGAGAGGCAAATTATGTGACAAACAGCACGACAGGCTCTGAAACCACTGTTTGCCCTGAGCATGATGGGAACGCAAAGGAGCAAGGCCGATTTCTCAGGAACTCAGGGAGACTTCACAGTAAATGTTGATCCAATGGCTGTTTGTGGGCCGAGGGCATAACCTCTGTTCAGTGCACTGCAGGGAGAGGCAGGGACAGACCTCACCTGCCAGAGAGGAAGGGAAGAGAGTAGGAAGGGGCAGGAAGAGAGGAGGCAAGAGCCCTGTTTCTGATCCTGTACGATGCTACGTCCTTTCACCTCTCTCAGCTTCCTCACTATCAAATGGGTAGAAAGTGTTAGCTGTCTAATTAACTCACAAATGTCTGTGTGGATAAAAAGTGTAATTGCCAAAGCCCAGAGAGGTTAAGAAACTTGCTCAGGGTCACACAGCTTGTAATGGGCAGATAATGGGATTGCAGCCCAGATGTCTGCAGCTCCAGGGGGAGAGATCTTGGACACAAAGGGTAAAGGTTATCCCCCTGCCAAGAGGAGATGGTGCCTGCCCTTCAGAGGAATTCTTGCACCTTGAGGCATGCTGGCAGCACCCCTGCCTGGGCAGACCAGAGCAGAGCAGGCGGGCAGTGGGAGGCCCCACACGGTGGACCCACAGGGACTGTCTGTGAAAGGCTGACGATAGTGGGTGCCACTTCTTCCTACGGCTGGTGGTTTCAGGGGCACTTACTGGCTGATTGCTTAAATCCTTTGGCAGAGTGGACGATGACGTGAAGGAAGCCGTAGAGTCCGGGAGACTCATCGTCTGCAAGAGAGAACAGCCCCCACGGCGGGGGACAGAGGGTTGTAAGAGGTATATCCTTTCCTCCTTTCTAGACTGTAGGGAGGCAGACAGGATGTGAGACATGGCCTCAGCCTTGGTGTGATAGCACCACCTGGTGGCCGTATGAAAAAGTTCCTAAAGCACCCTGCTTCTCACCCCATTCCCCATCCCCGTGCAGATGGGAGGGGCTGGGTGGTGCAGGGGCCCGTCTCCCGGCTTCTCTGCTAAGGAAACCAGAGCGACTGTCCTGGGCCAGAGATTTGATACCATTCCCCTGGAGTTCTCTCCCTTCTCTGAATCCTGCCTATCTCATGGCTGTCCTCCTCAGTGTAGCCTTTCAAAGTAATTATTAACTAATATGATAGATAAGTCACTCTGCTCTTTTTTTTTTTTTTTTTTGAGACAGAGTCTCACTATGTCGCCCTCGATAGAGTGCTATGACGTTGTCACAGCTCACAGCAACTTCAAACTCTTGGGCTCAAGCGATTCTCTTTCCTCAGCCTCCCAAGTAGCTGGGACTAGAGGTGCCCGCCACAATGCCCGGCTACTTTTTGTTGCAGTTGTCATTGTTGTTTAGCTGGCCATGGCCAGGTTCAAACCCACCACCCTTAGTGTATGTGGCTGATGCCATAACCACTGTGCTACAGGCAACGAGCCAAGTCACTCTGTTCTAATGAAAAGAAAACTGAGCTTTGCCCCCTCCTTGGGACACAGGGTTCCCTAAACAGCCTCCATATGTAGAGGAAAGCTTGCCTGCAAAATTCCTTTCACAGAAAAGATCCTTTTCCAGAACCATGGGCAGCCAGAATGGACAGTTGCCAGCCCTGATCACAGTCTTCCTCGCACAGAAACATCAACCTCCCACAGGCTCCTCGGCTTACTATATGAACTCCAAACTCCCTTGAGTAGCCTTCAAGGCCTTCTAAGAGCGGTTCCCTGGAAACTTCCAGCCTTGTTTTTCATACACTACTCCACCTACCCGCTTCCTTCCCCTTCATCCCCCTGCCCCATGTTTTAGCCATTGGCTTCCATTATCAGACTGTTTTCAGGGATATATTAAAAACACAATCCCAGTGCACTGGGATACCAGATTCTTCTCTTAAACCAGAGGGGGCCCAAGAAGAAGTTGGGGGCAACCAGGAGAATCAATGCATTGTAAGCCCTATTAGAACTCTGTGTGTACCTGGCAACTGGACAGCCCCAGCACAGTTGAAAGGGATCAGACATTATTTACAGCCACATGTCTGTCTGAGCACTTAAGAAAGGCCAGCAATAGCCTGGGAGCTGGGTGGGCAACCTCAGGTTCTAGTCTTTACCGTCTTTATTGCTGGTGACAGGAATGTTGTGTACAGTCCTAAGCTTGAAACAGGATCCTGTGAGCACCTGGAGCTCCACTGAGCTCAGGACAAAGGCTTGGAGATCTGAAGGAAGAACCAAAAGAGAAGGGAGCATCAGCGCTGGTCCACTAGGATCTGCTGCTCTTCCTTGGGGGTTTCTGCAGAGACAGGGTTAGTTCTCGGGGCAAAGTTTGGGAGTGAAAGACTTGTGGACACACAAAAACTATTTTAGGTGCTGTCAGAGGGGTCAGAGTAGAAGAATCTAACTAACAGGTTCATGTATGTATGTGTAAGAGAATAAGAGTAAGAGAGAGAGAAAAAGGGGGAGTGATCTTGGGTTCTGAGTCCAATCCTATTACTAATTCCTCATGCTTTTAGCAAATCATTTAAATTCTTTGTGTCTCAATTGGTAACATCACCCCCTTCACTCCTTCTAGGGTGACTATGAGGGACAAAGAGGAGATACTGGACATAAAATGCTTGGAAATGCAAACGGTCCATCAGGACAGGGCAGGATGGGGTGGGTTTACCCTTCTTCTGTAGTTTCTGAATTGCTTCTCTCCATTCTGACCTCTCATAGTCCGAGGACAGTAGGAACAGGTAGCTCTAAAGAGAGGAGATGAGAATTCAGTGGGGTGATCACAGGCCAAGCAGAGTCCCAGATTCTGGGGCCACTAACAAGTTTCTTCTTACTCAGGCACAACACTGAACTTGGAGAAGGAGGTAGCTAGATGAGGGGCAGGGCAGGGGGTTCCCTTCAGGGCAGCCAGGTGACAGCAGTGGCAGTGGCAGTGAGGGCCAGCAGGGGGCACTGGTTTCATAGCAGTGGGGAGGAGTCTGGGGCTGGAATCAAGGCAGCCTCCTTGGGTAATGAGGGCCTGCGTCCCTGATTCCCACAGGTCAGGGCCCCTCTGGACTGAGGGAAGGGCCTGTCTTTTTTCCCACCAACTCCAGTCCTGACCTTTCCATTCCGATTGTGGATCCGAAATGGGATTGTGGGGGAATTGAGCAGCAGCAAGAACTCATTCTCAAACATCTTCTTTTTCAGGCGCTCGATGGCCCGGCTCTGCCCTTTGCTGGCTTTCTGCAGGAACGGAGGGCACAGTGGGTTTCCCCTCACACTCAGATTCCACTTCTCACTCAGCAGCTCTAAGTACAACATTCCCCTGTGTATTAATTATGCTTTTTTATTTTCTATATTTTGTGATGTTTTGACATCTTGAGGGGTGGGGAGCCTACCTGGTTGAGGAGAAACTGGTCCCCCCCTGGCTAAGTCTGAAGATTGTAAATGACAGCCCTGCGACATCTTTCATGCACAAACCAACTCAACCAAAGCCCATCTTCCCAACCACCTCCTTTATCCAACTCTCACCCTCCAAGACAATATTCTCTCTGCCCTAATCACCCAGGGCCATGCACCAATTAACTAGAGACCCCTGGGTAGCCCAGAGCCTGCCAATATTATTCCAACTAGTCACTCCAAAGCTCCTTCCCTGCCCTGCCTTGCTTCTCTGCAGAAAACACAAGTAGATGGCCCTGCTTTCCCTTTGCTCCTGCCTGCTGCCCAAACCTGGTGCTTCCCCAGTGGCCATGTGTGGCAGGGTATGTCTCCTCTTGGGAATCGTAAGTAATAAAAAATCGTTCAATGTTATTAGCCTCTCTATATTGTCACCCTGTCACCTCTTTAAATTAAATCCCCGGTGCAAAAGAGACACCTTGCTTAAAAAACCTCGGACACCTTTCAGCATAGAGCCCCATCTGCTGGCCTGGCACCCTGGTCCCCCATGGCAGGTTCCAACCCCCCCTGCCCTGCCTGACAACCCACCACATTCCACCTCGTCCCCTCGGCTCAGCCTCATTCTCCAGCAAGGTGGTGTACCCTTCTCTTTCAATTTTCCAAGTTTCTGTCTATTTTATAAAGGATCCCTTCCCTCTTATTAACTGCTATTACGCTTTGAGTCTCATTTCTAATACCATCCTAAAGCTTTTCAGTTAGAATCAATCTCTGTAGCCCCACAAGTCTGGCAAAGTTGTAACAAATGCTCACAGCCAGTGTTGTGACAGCGTGGGGAACAGTGACTTTCATACACTGCTGGGGGAACACAGTGGACACTTTTTCAGAGTAAATCTGTCAGTTAAATGCACACACCCTTGCCATAGCTATCCCACTTGTGGAGAATCCAGGGAGATAAGACTGTGGTGCTGTTTACTATAACTTGCCTGCTAAGAGCAAAGAATCAGAAACAGTCTAAATATTCAAATACACTATTGTGTAGTAAAGCAACAGAACGTGATGCAGCTGTTAAAAAGTGGTGGGTAGGGCGGTGCCTGTGGCTCAAAGGAGTAGAACACTAGCCCCATATACCGGAGGTGGCAGGTTCATACCCAGCCCCGGCCAAAAACTGCCAAAAAATAAAAAGAAAGTGTGGGTAGATCCAACGATCTCCAAGGTACCCCGTTCAGTTGTTCAGTGAAAAGCTTAAGCTGCAAAACAGCACATGTAGTCTAGTCTCATTAAAAAGTAATACACACACGCCCAGTGCATGCGTAGAAGAGACTGGAAGGACCCACCTCAAACTGTTAACAGTGGGAGGTCGGCAATGACCAGTTTTACTCTGTTCACTTTGGTACTGTGAGCATTTTGTTATAACAAGCCAGTATTACACTGGCAATTAGAAAAGAAATTAAACTTTTAAAAAGTATTATCATGGCCAGGTGCGGTGGCTCATGTCTTTAATCCTAGCACTCTGGGAGGCCGAGGTGGGTGGATTGCTTGAGTGCACAAGTTTGAGACCAGCCTGAGCAAAAGCGAGATGCTGTCTCTATTAAAAATAGAAGGAACAAAATTGAGGCAAGAGGATGGCTTAAGCCCAAGAGTTGGAGGATGCCGTGAGCTATGATGCCATGACACTCTACCCAGGGTGACAGCTTGAGATTCTGCCTCAAAAAAAAAAAAAAATTATTATTTTATTATTCTTATTTTTTTTTTTGAGAAAGAGTCTCACTTTGTTGCCCCTGGTAGTGTGCTATGGCGTCATAGCTCATGGCAGACTCCAACTCTTGGACTCAAGCGATTCTCTTGCCTCAGCCTCCCAAGTAGCTGGGATTAATGGCGCCTGCCACAACACCTGACTATTTGTAGAGATAGGGTTTCGCTCTGGCTCAGGCTGGTCTTGAACCTTGAGCTCAGGCAATCCACCTGCCTTGGCTTCCTAGAGTGCTAGGATTACAGGTGTGAGCCACTGCACATGGTCCTATTATTACTTTTTTGAGACAGTCTCACTCTGTTTCCTGGACTAGAGTGCAATGGCATCAGCCTAACTCACAGTAACCTCAAACTCTTGGGCTCAAGTGATCTCCTTGCCTCAGCCTCCTGAGTAGCTGGGACTGACGGTGCCGCACCTACCACCATGATTGGCTAATTTTTCCATTTTGAGTAGAGATGAGGTCTCACTTTGCTCAGGCTGGTCTCAAACTCAAGTGATCCTCTCACTTTTCCCAGAGTGCTAGGGTTACCGGCGTGAACCACCAGGCTCAGCCAAAATGTACTATTAAAAGAATAAATTGGCAGTGCCTATAGCTCAGTGGGTAGGGTGCTGGCCTTATACGCCCAGACTGGTAAGTTAGAATCAGCTAAAATAGGGCCAGCTAAAATAACAATGACAACTGCAACAATAACAACAACAATGACGACAAAATAGCGCGACACTGTGGCAGGCGCCTATAGTCCCAGATACTTGGGAGAATGAGACAAGAGAATTGCTTAAGCCCAAGAGTTTGAAGTTGCTGTGAGCTGTGATGCCACAGCACTTTACCGAGGGTGATATAGTGAGACTCTGTTTCAAGAAAAAAAAAAAAAAAGAAGAAAAAGAATAAATTGCTGGGTCTCCTGTGGCTCTGAGGACAACACCTGTGCCTCTCCAATGATTTATCACAAGTGTCATGCTCCGTAGTCAATAATGGATGCATCTGCCTATTCCACTGGACAAGGAATTCCATGAAGCATCACACCCCTGGCAACCAATAGCCAGTGGAGCTCAGTGAACTTTGACTTGACTGAGCAGAAGGCCACATCTGCATACTTAGGGCAGGAGGGATGACACAAAGCCTACTGACTCCCAGGGTCAGGTGAAAAACATACATGCAGGGGAGGGGGTGAGGGCACTGCCACATGGGAAACAGGCTCACCTAAGCAGGCTAGGGCCCAGCTGTTCAGGAGAAGGACATAATCTGTCAGGGAGCTCCCTCTGGGCAGGCACACCTCAAGTCAGACCCTCCGTCCTAGCACATCCCCCTGCTCTGAACACCACTGGGGTTATAGCTGTGGTCTTCCTTTCCCTTATTCAAAGAGAGATGTTTGAGTTGAAAGGATCCCTGGAAGCCTTCTGGTCACATATTCCTCAATAATCATTTACTAAACACCTATTTATCATGTGCTAATTATTAGGGACATAGAACTGAAGAAAACAGCCCACTCACTGGAGTTCAAATTCTAATGGGAAAGAGAAAAGGCTGACCGTGCAATGGTAATTCCGTATGATTAAAATAAAGTTAGAGGAAACATCAGGAACTGGGAGCAGGACCCCCGATTGATTGCGGTGGGGGATAGATGCCAGAGAAGGCTTCCCAGGGGAGGTGAGGCCTAAGCCCAGACCAGACAGGTGACAAGGAGAAACCAGATCAACCAAACCACTCCGTGCCCTTCCCTCCATTTGTTAGGAAGTATTCTCCTGCTGTGCTTTTCTCTAGCTGCTATTTCATAATATAATGAACTGAAGTCTACACATTGTCCTCTGAACAGTGCTTTGGCTACATCTCATGGGTTTTGATATGCAACACTCTCATTTGCATGCAGTTCTAAATCGTTTACAGTTTCTATGTTGATTTCTTCTTCTTTTTTTATTGAGACAGAGTCTTACTCTGTCACTCTGGGGTTGAGTCCATGGCATCATCGTAGCTCACAGCAACCTCAAATTCTTGGGGCTCAAGCAATCCTCATGCCTCCACTTCCCTAGTAGCTGGGACCACAGGCTCCTGCCACAATGCCCAGCTAATTTTTCTATTTTTAGGAGAGATGCAGTCTCACTCTTGCTCAGGCTGGTCTCTAAATCCCAAGCTCAAGCAATCTGCCTGTCTCAGCCTCTCAGAGAAAAGATTACAGGCATGGGCCACCATACTTGGCCTTTGATTTCCACTTTATCCTGTAAGTTTTAATTTTCCAAGCATATAATTATTCTTCTAATTGTTGATTTCTAATTTTATTCCAATTTTGTCTGTGAACATGACCTGTATGCTATTAATTTTTTCAAACAATTTGAGATTTTCTTAGTGGCCTAATGTAGAACAAATATTTGTGAATGTTCCATGTGTATGTAACAAGAATCTCAGTTCTCTGTTGGGGCACTAGCTTGTGTGCACTTTTGGGTGAAGCATGTAATCATGGCATTCAGGTCCTCTTTCTCCTTATTTGCCTACTTGGATTCCCAGGTCCCTTCTCATGCAGATGTCCTTCTTTTCCTTATGAAGGCCTTCTTTTATTTTTTCTCTTGCTTACTTTTTCTACGGTGTTCAACATATACTGCTCTCCAGGAAACTTTCCATAATTAACCTAAATTTTGAGAACTGATTGCTTGGTCTTCCTCCATCTACCTACAGCTACTCTGAGACAGTCAGCATCTTTCCCTTCACACATTCAAGGTCTCCTACTCTTTCCTCCTGCCCATCTCACCAAACTCTGAAACTTTACAAATTCCCCCTTCCTCTACCTCCCTAGCACACCTGGTTCAAACAGACCCACTAAGAATGGTCCCGGGCTCAGATGCCAAGCTCTTACTCACCTCCTTCTGGATTTCACTCTTGAGGGCAGAGATCTTCATTTTCATGTCTTCCAGCTCATGGTCTGGGAAAGGGTGCACCTGTGGGCTGGCCTCAGACTCCTCAGGGGATGGAAACACTAAGTCGGCCAAGGGGATGTACCACTTGCAGTCATATTGCTGGTGTTTCCTGCAAGCAAGCCAGAGGGAAGTTGGCTCTTTAAGCCTGAACTGCTGACCCTAGAACCAAAAAACTACCCAGAAGGGATTTACTGAGTACTTACTAGAAGCAAGAATGATCCCTGCTCTTAAGGAGTTGATCAGGAAACACACACACACACAGAGTGATGAGAGTTGGAGTCTAGGGCTAGCCAGCTGTGAGGGATCTGGTTCTGTACCTTACCAGTCTTTCAGCTCAATATGACTGATGTTCTTGACACCCAAGTGTCAGGGAAGCCTTCCTGCTTGGGTCCAACATATTCCTATGCTCCATCTCACACCCTTCCCTCCCTTCTAGCCTATCCATCCTTAGCTCACATTCATTATCCTTTAGACTAAAGACAGAACACAGATGTTATTCTGAATGCCAACTCTGATCAATTTAAGTATTGGATCGGGGATGATAAAGCCACATTCAAGCCTACTGGGAAAGAGTGCCATGACTGATTAGTAATGTCTGCTGCAGGCAAAGGACTGAAGGCAGAGGCACATAAGCTTATTTTTACCATCTCTGTTTTAAAACTATCTCACATGTGATCTAGTTCCTGGGAGCCATGCCCTTTATTGAAGTTCACAATGGCCTCTCCTTCTCTGACTTCCCCTAGGACTTAGATTTGCATCTCTCATTCTAGTCTCTTAGTGCAGGGAGTGTGGGCTTATTGCCCCTTGGTACTATACGGCGGTATATCTGGCACATCATAAATGATTAGTAAATAAAAGTAGAACAATGTGTTAATAACCTGAATAACCTTTTCTCTTCATGGCACAGAGCAGACCCACATTACTGGGTACAGAGAAGGAAAAGAGCTTTCAAGTTAGATAGGGTTCAAATCCCATCCCTTCCACTTCTAGCTGTGCTACTCTGGGTAACTTATTTACCTTCACTAAGACTTTTCTCTTATCTGTGAGATAAGGATAATAATAAGTACTTTGTAGCGTTGTTGGGAAGATAGGGAATAATGCATTCAAAGCATTTGTCATGGCACCTGGCGTGGCATAAGCCCTCGATACATGGTAGCAATAGAGTTAGTGAATATTCACAGAATTGCAGTTAGCAAAAATTTAGACATGTCTAATAAAAGGAGAATGCTTAAGTAAATTATGGCATATCTACTTGTAACATCACGCAGGAAAGTAAAACGATGATTATGAAGATTAGGCAGCAACAGGGAAAATGCTTATGACATGAAATAGAAAAAGCAGAGCCCCAAATTGGGCATTCACTCTGATTACAACTGTATAAAAAAACTTAAGAGCATTTTAAAAAAGGGAAAGAAATATAGCAGCAGGAGACCGATGCTTATGTTCGGGTGGGTGATGGCTTTTTTTCTGTAATGTCCTTATATTATCTTTATAATTAAAAACATGACTTATTTTTAGAAAATATCTATGTAGTGAAATCAAATTAATTAAAATATTTTATTGTAAAAGGAAAAAAACCCCATACATTGCCCCAGGTTGCTGAGGGCTCTGTAAGGAGCGAGGTCTGGTTGGCCCCACTGCACTCCTGGGCTCCCACACACTCACACACTCACCCTGCAGAGGTCTTCTTCAGCTTGGCACACAGTAGGACATCGGTAAAGAGGAAGACATGCCGCAGCTTCCGGGAGCTCTCCGACACTTCCACCAGAAAGCCGTCCTTCACCAGCTGCCGTGTCTAAGAGAAATAGCAGACCACCCCAGCCTGCTCAAGGGGACAGCAGTGGCAGGCCCCGCCAGAGCCGGAGGCACTGTCTAGCCAGGGAGGACTGAAGGCATGGGCTGGTTGTGTGGACACAGGTTTGAATCCTTGCCACTTCGCCACTTCTCAGCTGTGTTCTCAGGCAAGCTCCCTAACTTCTCTGAATCTCAGATTTGTCATCTATAAAATGGGGTCAATGAAATCTGCTTCTTAAGGTGATTCATCAAGACGGGGCACGTAAAATAATAAACCAAGTGCCTGGTACATAAAATATGAGCAACAAATGGAGCTGTCAACAGCTCCCACCTGGAAGGACCCCATCCAAGATGACCTGGTTTTTCCACCCTGGGGCGTGAACGGAGCCTACCTTCCTACGAAGCTGATCTAGTTTAAGCTCAACCTTGACCTGTGGACCCTCTCAGGCCTGTTTATGTTACTTCTCAGTGGATTCTTCAGCCACCCCCAGGGGATGGGGGACACTGGGCTGTCCTCAGTGGGGCTGTTGGCAGTGTCTAGGGGGAGACCTGCAGCCAACTCTGACCTGGGCTCTGGAGAGTAAGGAGCATTTTGCTCTATGTGTGATTTCTAGAGTCTCTTCCCAGCCACCCTCAGAGTCAATGGGCTTCTCTGGAGCTGTCACAATCTGTCCCAGCCTTTCCTGTGTGACCTACATATGCTGCAATATGTAGGTGAATGTGTTGAAAGTATACAATTAAGATAACCTGAAACTGATGGTGCCACTATGCCCTCTGGAGATTTCTCAGACATCCCCAGAGAAAGATAAACCAGTGACATTCCTGGCTGCTGCAAACCAGCCCCAGAACTGCAGAGAGACAATTGTCCATGCCCCATTAGTCATTCTCCAGACCTGTTCCTCATGATTCTCTCCCCAAGAGACACCGCAGGCTCATAAATGCAACAAAGGAGCATAAACCCAGCCAGCCTTCACTCCCAAACGCCACTTAATTAAGTCTATTGGACAGGAAGCATTTTATCTGGGCCAGGCTGCCGACCCACGAGGGCAATTGTCCCTCTGATTCTTCCTTCCGCTTCTCCTCATGGGGATACCCCCCACCCCCTTCCACTAGGAAGGTACTGGGAACTGCCAAACAATATCTAGGTGCCTACACGGGACATTCCAGCAACCTGAGTAGCCTCAGTCACCTCCAGTATCAGCCTTTCCTGTAACTGGGCTTACTTCCTAACTCCTGCTTGTGGTGGCCCATAAAAAGTGGCTCAGACAGGCCAGACATTGTGGCTCATGCCTGTAATCCTAGCACTCTGGGAAGCTGAGGTGGGTAGATTGCCCTGAGCTCACAGGTTTGAGACCAGCCTTAGCAAGAGCAAGACCCCGTCTCAAAAAAAAAATAGCTGGGTGTTGTGGCGGGCACCTGTTAGTCCCAGCTACTTGGGAGGCTGAGGCAAGAGGATCGTTTGAGCCCCAGAGTTGGTGTTGCTGTGAGCCATGAAGCCACGGCACTCTACCGAGGGTAACAAAGTAAAACTCTGCCTCAAAACAAATAAATAAATAAAAATAAAAAGGTTTAGACAAGAGTGAGATCCTGCCTCAGGGTGGCATCTGTGGCTCAAAGGGGTAGGACGCCAGCTCCATATGCCGGAGGTGGCAGGTTCAAACCCAGCCCCAGCCAAAAACTGCAAAAAAAAAAAAAAAAAGAGTGAGACCTCATCTCTAAAAATAGCCAGGTATTGTGGCAGGCTCCTGTAGTTCCAGCTACTTGGGAGGCTGAGGCAAGAGGATTGCTTGAACCCAAGAGTTTGAGGTTGCTATGAGCTATGAAGCCATGGCAAGGGCAGCAAAGTGAGACTCTGTCTCCAAAAATAAATAGATAAATAAATAAAATAAAGTGGCTTTGAGCTGCTACTTGCTTCCGCAACCTCCCAGGGAATACTGATAGCATCACAATGGCCAAAGGTGGTTGTCTGTATTCAAGAATGAGATATGAAAGAAAGCATGGAGCCTATAGACAGACGCCTCAGATAAAAAATCTAGTCCTGATACTTATGGTTAAGACTCTCCAGGCCCCAGTTTCCTCTTCTGCCTCACTGGATTACTATGAGGATGAATGAGATGCTGGACTTAAAGCTCTTAGCCTGGGGCCTGAAATGCCATAGAGGTTGGGGTGGCCAAGGACTGAAGAGAGATGAGGGAGCTGGTCCCCTGTGCATGCTTCAGCCTGGGTACAAGGCTGTGCTGGGCCCTGCGCTCACCTCTCCCTTAGGGGTCGTGACCGCAGTCCGGCGGGGATCAATGTCCTCATTGATGCTGGACAGGAAGTTCTGGGAGATGCGGAGGGCATCCTGCAGCAGTGGGTAGTCTGGGTGGTCTACGGGTGTGTGCTTCAGTAGATCCTGGGAAGGAATGGGGCAGTGAGTTGGGGGAGCGGTTCTGGGGCTCCATGAGAAGACAGTGAGAGTGCTCAGTTCTCACCAACAGAATTCAAAAGGTGGGCACTCAGGGAGCCACACTCACCACTGCCAAACCTGAACTAAAGGGCAGAGTCAGAGCAGCAAGGATATGGGCTCCTTTTATTTCTGCTGCTGTCATTATTCTTTCCCCCTGGTGGGGCAAGCCAGGTGGAAGCTCATCTCATCACATAGCCAGAAGAGAGACCCTTCTACCCATTCTGCAGCTGCTTCAGGGACACTGGAGACATGAGGCAGGGAATGAGGAAGCAGGAAGTGCCTGCCTCCTAGGGAGCGTTTGGCCAAATGTCAAGCTTAGCAGCCAGGCTATATTTAGACCCTGGCCCCGTTGGCATGGTGACTGTGGGCCAGGCAGGTGCAGTTGGGCCTAGGGACCCTTTGCCTGACTCCCTACATCAGCTATTCTCAGTGATGCCAGTGTCCTCTCACCCCGGGCAGGTGTATTCTTCCACCAAACTCTTAACCCCTCCCTGGCCATTCAGAGGATTTGACACTCACGTGTAGTACCAGGGTGCTCCGAGTGACTCGGTCAATGGGCTTGTATAGCAGAGCTGGTGGGAAAGGCAGGAAGAAGGAGACAGGATGATGATATACCAGGAACAATGACACCTTAGAGACTGACTCTGTCTCCCAACCCAACGTGCTTTCCCACATGAATGCCCACCTGCAGGAAGCCAGGACAGCCCAACAGCAACCTCTACCTCTGCGCTCACTCCCAAGGCAGGCCAAGGAACGGAACAGGTGACACAAGCCCTAGCAGCCCAGGCCAGCTCCCCCAATCCCTGCCTCCTTATCTCACCTCCTACCAGGGCTGTCCCCTGAGGCCCATCATGGCCTGACCTGGCTCAGAGCAGAGGCCTCCCTATACTCACCACCTTGAATCCCATAGTTGCATCTTGCCCTGCCCTGCAAGGTGCAGCACATGCTGGGTCACACCTCTGGACACCAGAATGGGGATAAGGGAGGAGACGTGCTGTTTGCCGAGAAATGGCAGCTCATCTGGGCCTGTCATTCTCAGATTCCTCTGGTCACAAGCCTGGCACAGCCAGCCGCAATTGGTATTGCCTATTCTGACCCACAGAATTGGCTTCATCTTTATGTAAGACCCCTGTATATACCCTCAAACCCCAGACAGAACAGGACAGGTGGGAGGGAGGCCAGAGAGGCAAACCAGACCACCACTGAAAGGCTCTTTTCCCAAGCTGGTGACAGCCTAAGGAACAAAGATTTCCTAAAGGAACTCAGGTCGGGCCTCACATTTGGGAGTCTCAATGAGGCTGGAAAATGCAAGCTCAGCTGGGCCCTCACATGCTACACCCCTCTACCATCCAGACACCAAGTGAGGATTGCTGGGATTCAGCAGAGACAGGTGAAGGTGGCAGCTGGTAGACTAACACTTCCAAGTATCCTTCCTGTGGAGCAGCTGTGCCCCACCCCTCCCTATATGCGTGGTTCAACTTCAGTCCTGCACCTGGATGCCTCTGTCAGTGGGAGCGTGACCTTTGGCTTCCTGCCATAGTAACAGAGGAAGGTGGACCCGAGACTGGGTGTCCCATGGATCAGCTTGTGATGAATCCCAGAGCTGACACGCCCTAGCCAGCCCTCAAACCCAAGAGTCCTCAAAGCCCTAGATATAAATACCCTGGGGCTGCTAAACAGATACTCAGGAAGCAATCTGCTGGCTGTGAAGAAGATGCGGTCTCAGCAGGGTGCCATGGGCATTCTCTGAAGTCTTTGCTTGCCTGCCCATTTAGAATCACTGGAGGAGCTCTTAAAAGATACAGATGCCTGCGTCCCACCCCATCAACTAAATCCAAATCTTGCAGGGTGAAATGGGGTATCAGCATCTTTAAAAAGCTCCTTTGCTGCTTTAGATATATAGCAAAGGTTGAAAACCACTTCTTACTTGTAGCCCTTTCTTACGCAGCAATTTCTAGAGGCCTTTCCCTCATGCTATCAGGGACAGAATGGGCAGGACCAGGCTTGGGGATACTGAGGGTACTGCCTAGTTCCCAGTTCAGGGGGCACCCATTTCTAAGGCTGTTTAAAGCACCCACCTGTGGCCCAGTCTATCTTTGGGGGAAAATCACACCCAAGAATCCCAGAGACCCAAAAGAAAGCACAAGTTCAGACACCTGCTAGGGTGAGCCCTTGAGTTCCAGTCCCAGGGAAAACTGACACTGCACTGTCAGCTCCCTCCAGCCCTTCTTGGATCCCAGGAGGAAGAGGTTTCTGACTAAGCTCACGGGTCTGCACAAATGGCAGGTTGGGTTTCAGAGAGGTTATTAATATGCCTGTAGTCATCTCAAAAGTGCAACTGACCGGGGCTGTGGAATGAGTCCCAGGAGGGCAGGTTGAGAGAAAAGGTGGGGACAACAGAAGGACAGAAAAAGGGTCCCAGGGCCACAGTCAGATATGGAGGGAACCAGGGAAAGAAGGGCAATACTGACGTTTGTGCTCCTATGGTCTCTGTGTGCCTGTGTCCCAGAGAAATTCAGGGTGAGGAGCTCACTACTGCCCCAGGAACTCTTGCCCCTTCATCTGTTCCCAGGTCCTGGCAGGGGCCATCTGTTCCTTCACCTGCCTGGGTACCACCCGCCCACTAACTTGCAATGCCTGTCTCTCCCCCTCCTCCAAGAAGCCTTCCCTGACCAAGACCTTTGCAAACAACACTTGCAGTGTCTAGAAGGCAGCCTGCAGATGTGCAAGCTGGTCTCTAGTCAGCCAAGTGCTCATTCTGCCCAGTGGCACCGAGTTAAATGCTTTACAGGCAGCAATCCCTGTGATTAAAAATGCAAGCAAGGTGCAGCCTGTGGTTCAAGGAGTAGGGCGCTGGCCCCAAATACCAGGTCCAAACCCAGTCCCAGCCAAAAACTCCAAAAAAGTAAAAAAGGAAGCAATTCTCACTAGCCCCATTTTACAGATGAGGAAACTGAGGCAAAGAGGCATTATGCAAACATGCTCACAATCACCACGCTACAACTGATAGCTGGGCTTTGAATTTAGGTCCACCCATGCTCCTAACTTTGAGCCATCTTTTTTCTCAGGGGAGGCAGCTCCTGTAAAACCTCAGTGAACCCCAGAAGAGTACTCAGAAAAATTCACCAGGGATGGGTGAGCCTTCTCCTTATAAACTGGCTCCTTCACTCCTCATTCCCCATTTTGAAGCTGACTTCAAAGACTGTATGGCAGGGACCAGAGAAATCCTACCTCCAGGTCACAGGTCTTTTTCACTAGGACTAAGCCTCCTTTAGGGGAGGGAAGAAGCAGCGAAGGGCTGATTTGCTTTTTAGGGAGGCAGCATTGAGACGCAGCCGATTCCTAGGCCAGACCAAAAAGAGCATTTCCCCTCTGATCTTCGAAGGGGCCAATTTCAAATGCAGCTCTCTGCTTGACCAGGCCTGTCAGAACAGAGTTCCTGCAGCTGTCCTGCTGGGGCCGCCAGAGGAAGGGTGCCTCAGAGGTTGCTTCCACCATGAGCGGTCTTCACACAAGATGGCCTGAGAAGGTGAGGGGACAATGGCCCTGCACAGCCCCTCCTGCACGCCTAGCCTCTGAGAAAGAGCCTGGGAAAACTCACCATCTCTCCTCCAGCAAATTGCCACCCCCCTACTCCCTTCAGCTTTCACACAGAGCTCCACGTTACCACGGAGATAGAAAAGCAAAGTGACTGAGAAGGGTGCAGAGACAAAACACCTGGTAGGAAGGAAAAGGAAGGTCCTAAAACCAGCCGCCTGCTCTAACACATGGGGCCCAGGGCATCGACATGGAGGCAACACTTGCCCCTGTGCCCTGTTAAAGGCAGCACTTCGTGCCTCAGAGAGTAGGGCCATGGACTTCTGGACACCTCCCCGCCTAGGTCTGCTTCCGCTTCCTATGAGCCACAGCCTGGCTGGCAGCATGCACCTGTCCACAGGACAATCACCCCACCTCGATGGAGGAACTGCGAAGAGGATGATCCTGATCTATTCCATTGAATGGTGGGTGTGTGACCTTCACAAAGCAGCAGCCTGCCACACCCCCCTCTCCACAGCATCACGGGCAGTGCCGACCTACCTTCCACTCCAAGCCCTCCAAGACCTCAGCTCGAGGGGTTCAGATGGCTAGAAACACACCTCCCCAGACCTTCTAGATCACAGCTGCTCCATGTCCTCCCACCGCCCCTATTCTGAGAAGAGGCAGCGTGTGCACTCTGCGCACACAATACCCTGGCTGCTCCGCTCTCCAGAAACAAAGAAACTCGCAACTTCTCCCTCCAGCCTGGGCTGGCACCCTCTACATTGGTAGCGCTGCTGCCCAGACCATCTGCCACTCTCCAACGGGCTCTGTGGACCCTCTCTCTGGCTTCAGGGTCTCCCGGCTTGCAGGTACAGCCTGTCACTTTCTCCCCTTAAAGAGTCTCTCTAGGAAGTTGCTCAAAGATGCTAACTCACCAATTCCCCACGGATACTCAGGGAGACCTGGACCCTTCCAGCCTGGTCCTTCCATAAAGCCAACCTGTCCTGAGGGGCCCCCAGACCTCAACTCCAGACTGGACACTGGCTGGGATGGCGGTAATCCAGGTCCAGCCACTTGCCCCTCCCCCTCCCCCACTGCCCCCAAACCTTGCTGGCCCCCTGAGGTGGGAAGTGCATCACTCCAGGGAGGGGTGCCCCGGGTTACCATAAGTGCAGTTACAGCAGAAGCGGATGATGAGGAGGATTTCCATGGCAGCCTCCGTCCCTGTAGCAGGAGCGCTCAGCCATCGCTCCCAGCTCCCCGGCTCCCATCAGCAGCCCGGCCACCCAGCCACCTTGCTGGCTGCCACTGCACAGCCTCCAGAACCAAGCAGCCGCTTCCAAGTGCTCTTCCAGCAGGGAGGAGGGTAGGGGAGGCGCATGGAGAGGCGAGAGGAGGGGGGGGAGGGGAGGGGGAGGATGGGAAGGCGTGAGCAGCCTGCTGGCACCCTAAGGAGGAGCACGTTTGTAGCTGGCTGGCTGCCTGGGGACGAGGCTGGATTCCTTGCTGGCTCCAGTGCACGCGCGCGCGCACACATGCACAAAAAGGGAGGGCACCACTCTCACAGAGCCCACAGTCCACAAAGCCAGACAAAGGAAGGTGACTGTAATCCTGCCCATTCCCCAAAGTACCTTCCATGGTGACTGACGTGTGGCTGTCCTTGGAGTCCTTGGGACCTTTCACTTTGAGTTCCTGCCAAAGGGAGCAGAGGAATCACTGCCCGGTCTACACCTCCACTCCCTACCCCGACTGTGAATACTGCAGGAAGAGAGGCTCTGCAACCCGGGGCGCACACGTGAGAAGAGAGACAAAGGGGCCCCATGGCAATGGGGCTGCCACTGCCTCACCACCTATATCCCCTGTGATCTCCTGGAGTCCTGTGGAGTCCAGCGGCTGGGGTATGGGTGAGAAGGAGGGGGCTCTAGGTAGCAGAGACAGGGCAGGGTGGTAGGGAGCACGGGGGGAATGGGAACTCCCTAGACTCATCCCCTAAGACTCTTCTTCCAACAACCCTCAGAGTCTTCCAGAGAATGAGGCTGGCAAGGGCAAGACCCCACCCATCAGTCTCCTAGCAGCCACTACTCAGGGATCCCACACATCAGCCCAGTGCAGTCAGGGCTTGAGTCAGCAAGCACCAGGTGTTCCAGCTGCTTCCTGGGGCATAAGCAACCCTTGAGATGAGGAGGAGGGGACCCACACACCTGCACAGGGGCAGAGATGGCTGAGCTCCACAGGGCAGTCCAAGCTACATCCTAGCCATATCAAGAAGGAATCAGCCTGCTTTCAAGCCCCACCTGCCACCCTCCACCCCCACTGCCCATGCTGGGCAACAGAGAGGAAACTGCCTGGGAGGAGCAGCCAACATGCCTCCTGGATAGCACACCCAGTAACCCGGTAGTAAGTGCCAGAAACAGACTCCAGGGATGGCTTATCTCATCCAAACCTCCTTTTATCCTCCTATAGAGAGAGTGAGGTTCCAGCTCCAGCTTTTGCTAACAGGACGGTGTGGCCTTCAATTGGAACTGTAATGCAATCCCCACTTGGCAGTCTGAGTGCACAGAGCCTTGAAGAGGATTGTTGGAGGGAAGACAGGGGCGAGGTGAGGCCAAGGTCAGATACTCAGGTTGATACTGCCTACTTTGCTTGGGAGCGAAGAACTGCCCAGACATCAAGAACACCACATTTCCTACCTCTGTCTTAAGTTGTTTCTAGATAGAGGAAACTCCCGGAGACCGAGCTTGGGCATGTGCCTACACGTGTGCACGTGCCTCTGTGTGTGTGTGTGTGTGTGTGTGTGTGTGTGTGTGTGTGTGTGGAGTGGGGGGGAGGGGGATTACTCCACTTCTCTAGGCTGTGTCTCTGGCTGGTGCCTGGATTCTAGCTTTAGGAATTTTTCTCCATGCACCCCCTCCCCCCACGTGCAGTCTAGAGGTATGAAATCATTCTTGCTGCAAAGGAGAAGGGCCTAATTGCAGTAATTAAGTGGCAATGCCAGCAGGAAGCAACAGCGTCATCAAGTGAGTCAGGATGAGAAGCCACCTGGCAGAAGGCCAGGGGCCTGGCTCTGCCCTCTGGGATAGGCAGGCACTGAGAGGGGCTTACAGAGGGTACAGGGGCTGAGGGTGCACAGGGAATGGCCGTCAACCCACACTACGAGGAGACCCCACACTTTTTGGACCACATTTGATTGTGGGCACTTGGGCAGCCTTGGCAGGGCCACTTTGAGCACAACCAGGGGAGTCCAGCTATGGTGGTTACCAGGGAGGCTGGGAAGCCGTGAGGGGAAGCACTGTTTCTCCATTCTCATTCTCACGATTCCATGTGCAGGGACTTCCCCACCCCTCACTCTGCCTTCCCAGGCAGAGTGACTCATATGGCTTACGGTGTGGGGAAAGAAACTGAGCTCAGCCCTCCTCTCTGTATCCCTAGTTAGAGTGGTAGGCTCTGCTCTCATTGTGGGGAGGGGTCAGAGTGTTAGCGAGCCCAGTGTGACTACAGATTCACATTCTCCAATCCAGCTTTTAACAGTAATCAAGCTGACATTTTCATCTGCATACGTCCCACTCTTGTGCTGCCTCTCAGTTGATTCCAAACTTGGGCATAACCCATAACCCCTGTAGTTTCAAGAAAACCGTCTTGAGTCTCACCAACTTTCCCAGAGTCAAAGCTGAGACAGAGAAAGCAAAGGGCCAAGAGGCCTTTCAGGCAGGAGTTCCAAAACTGCAAAAGCATCTGCCCCTCCCCAGAAGCAAAGGTTCTCTTACCCTGAGCTTAGAGCTTAGAGCTGGGTGTTGTTCCTACCAGGCCAGACACTGAGGTCATTTTGGATAAAGGGATGAGTGGGACTATGTTCCTGAAGAATCCTAGAGCAACCAGCCCTTCTGGGCCACCAAAAAAAAAAAAAAAAAAAAAATCATCTAGGTGTGGTGGCATATGCCTATAGTCTCAGCTACACAGGAGGCTGAGGAAGGAGATTACTTGAGCCCAGGAGTTTGGGGTTGCTGTGAGCTATGAGGCCACTGAATTCTAGCTCAAGCTGACAGAGCAAGACCCTGTCTAATTGCTGGGTGTGGTGGCTCACGCCTATAATCCCAGAACTCTGGGAGGCTGAAATGATTGGATTACTTGAGCTCAGTAGTTTGAGACCAACTTGAGCAAGGGCAAGACCTCCTCTCTAAAAATAGCTGGGCGTTGTGGCAGGTGCATTTAGTCCCAGTTTTGGGGGAGGCTGAGGCAAGAGGATTATTTGAGCCCAAAGTTTGAGGTTGCTGTGAGCTATGAAGACACCCTGGCACTCTAGCCAGGGCACAGAGTGAAATTTTGTCTAAAAAAAAAAGACAAATGCTGCCACACCCCTGCCCTGCAGAGGAGTACAGAGAGGCTTAGCTATGGTAGCAGAACAGGTATGTTCCCAGCCAGAGGGTCTGAGGCTGCTTCTCCATATGAGTGGTCCTTGCCCTGTCTCTGTTTGTAGGATTGCAGTCTCAGAGTTGGCGAGGATCTTAAAAAACTACCCAGTCTAGACTTTTTCAAATCTTCCCTATCGTAAAAATCATCTAGAATCTTTTAATAATAGACTCCTGGGCCCCATCCTAAGCCTTCCGAATCAGAAGCTCCAGGGAAGGTGCCTGGAAATCTGCATTTTAACTAGTGCCCCAGTGGTTCTTACTAAGCAAGTTTAGCATTCCCTGGACACCTCATCCTACAGAAGAGGAAACAAAGGCCAAGAGAAGGGAAGTGACACTCAAGATCACCACAGCATGGGAAGAATATGAACCCCTCGTTGTTTTTTTTTGGTTTGTTTTTTGCCTCCTCTCTCTAATCTAAAATTGAATAATAAAAAAAATTAAACAAATCAATATTATTATATTAAAAGGGAAAATGTCAGGTGCCAGAAAGCAAATATCAGGCTAAGTGTTACCCATTGGGGTAACCACTTTCCTGACTGGCAAGCAAAAGAGGGGAGACCCGAAGGCTGGAAGGCTCCAAGCAACCCCCCCCCCCCCCAGTGCTTTGGGGTGGCTGTGAGGGGAGCTGCCTACCTCTGAGATCTTCTGGAACTGGTTGTTGGACTGGCTGCACTTCTCAGCTGTCTCCAGAGCGACTTTATAGTTATCCACGAAAGCTTTGTATACACCCAGCTGGCTGGCCTGCAGGGAGGAGACACAGCATGGAGAGAGGGGAGGGTGGGGGTAAGGTAGGGTGGGGAGAGGATTAATGAATGAATACAAGTGTAAACCAGAGCACCTGCAGCTCCCTTGGCGCTCAGAACCTCTAACTCAGCTCCAAAGGGCTAGCTTGGAACTAGGGGAAAGGCAGGGATGAACATATTACAGTATCCCTTTGAACTTGACAGTTTCCATGGAAACTGGCTAAGCCAGTAAGGTTAACAAGGGGATACTGGGGGTGGGGGAAAGCAGGGCAGGGCCTTTGTTGGTATGCTAGACATTCAATTCATCACGTTTGGCTTCCCTTAGCATCATCAAGTTCTTGCAGGGTATGAGCCCCTTAATGCCTCACACTTCTTCCACATCCTAGAATTAGCTGGAGCAGGGAGAGATGGGGGGTGGGGTGGGTAAATGTGGCCTGCTCAGCCCTCCCTCCCCATACAGAGCAGGAGACATAGCATTCAGAGGTGCAGTCTCTCTAATTTCCTCTGCTTCCAGGTCCCTGTCCCCACCTCCTCCTGTTCCATGGAGGCAAAGCCCCTGCCTTACTACAACTGTCCCTCAGAATCTAACACACAGCTTTCCATGACTTATGATCACACAGGGCCTTGCCTTCTCTGAGAGGCAGGGCAGTTCCTATCACCCCTAAAAGGGGAAACCAAGGCTCATTAATTCAATTCCTCAAATATTTATGGAGAGCTCTTTCTGGGCTGTGCATATGTATTCCCTCTAAGAGAGAAAAGGGTGGAAATTTAAATTAAAACCACAGTGAGATACTATTTCATACCTAATAGAAGGGTCAAAATTTAAAAGCCTAATGCTATTAAGGATTGGCAAGAATACAGGGAAATATGAACTCTTATAGACAGCTTGTGGAAGTATAAATCAGTACGATTATTTGGAGAGCAATTTGTGAATAACTAATAAAGTTGGGTGTGGTGGTTCCCGCCTATAATTCTGGAGCTCTGAGAGGCCAAGGCAGGTGGCTTGGGAGTTCAAGGCTGGCTTGAGCAAGCCTGTTTCTACTGGGGGTAGAAAAACTAGCTGGGCATTGGAGGCTGAGGTAGGAGGATTGCTTGAGCCTGAGAGTTTGAGGTTGGCAACAGAGTGAGGCTCTGTCTCAAAAAAACAAAAACAAAAAACCCCAGCTAATAAAGTTGAAAATAGGCACGACCTCAGCCTACTTCTTAGCAAATCTACTTCTAGATATAAACCATAGAGCTATGCTATTCAATAGAGTAGCTGCTAACTGCCTGAGGCTACTAAGTACCTGAAATATGACCAGTCCTCAATGGAATGTGCCATTAAGTGTAAAATACATACTGATTCCAAAGGCTTAGTGTGTAAAAGAGAATGCTAATCACCTCATCAATTTTCAAGTACTGATCACATGTTGAAATAATATTTGGGCTTGGCGCCCATAGCACAGTGGTTATGGTGCTGGCCACATACACTGAGGCTGGTGGGTTCGAACCTAGCCCAGGCCAGCTAAACAACAATGACAAATGCAACAAAAAAATAGCCAGGCGTTGTGGCGGGCACCTGTAGTCCTAGCTACTTGGGAGGCTGAGGCAAGTGAATCACTTAAGCTCAAGAGTTGGAGGTTGCTGTGAGCTGTGATGCCAATGCACTCTACTGAGCGCGACGTAATGACACTCTGTCTCAAAAAGAAAAGAAAAAAAATTTGGATCTGTTGGGATAAATAAAATATATTCATAAAATTAATTTCACTTGTTTATTTTTACTTTTAAAAATGTGGCTATCAGAAATTTTTTAATTCAATATATGGCTTATAATGTATTTCTATCAACGCTGCACTAGAGAAACCTACATATGTGTGCGCCCAAGAAGATGTGCGTGAGGGTATCACTACCTCACTCTCCTTCCCAGTAGGGCAGATGCTGGAAACAAACACAAATACACACCCAGAAGTTACACATATGCACCTGAATGAACTAGATTTATGTGTAGCAACACCAACAAGTTTAAAACAGAACATTGACTGAATTTAAACATATATACGTACACTTCTACACATTTTAGAAAGACTGGCTGGTAGGTACTGTGGCTCACACCTGTAATGCTAGCATTCTGAGAGGCTGAGGCAGAAGGATCGCCTGACCTCAAGAGTTCAAGACCCGCTTGAGCAAAAGCGCGACCCCATCTCTACTAAAAATAGAAAAATCAGCCAGGCATTGTGACAGGTGCCTGCACACTTGGGAGGCTAAGGCAGGAGGATCACTTGAGCCCAGGAGTTGGAGGATGATGTGAGCTATGATGATACCATGGCACTCTACCAAGGGCAACAGAGTGAGACTCTGTCTCAAAAAAACAAAGTACAGCCAGCCAAGTGTGGTGACATGTGCCTATAGGCCCAGCTACTCAGGAGGCTAAGGCAGGAGGATCATTTGAGCCTAGAGCTCAAGTCTAGCCTGAGCAACATAGCAAGACCTCATCTCTTTAAAAAAAAAACAAAGTACATGCAAAGTCAAAAAATATATATACATAGAAAAAAATATAAACTGCTGTCCAGAAGGCTACACACAAAATTCATGCCAGTGGCTGCTTCAAGAGGAAAGGGGAATGTAGGGGGCAGCTTCAGCTTTTATAATGCTTTATTTTCTTCTTTTCTTTTTTTTTTTTAAATTGAGACAAAGTCTTACTATGTCACCCTCAGTAGAGTGCGGTGGCGTCACAGCTCACAGCAATGTCCAACTCTTGGGCTTAAGTGATTCTCTTGCCTCAGCCTCCCAAGTAGCTGCAACTACAGGCGCCCACGATAATACCTGGCTATTTTTTTGTTGCAGTTGTCATTGTTTAGCTGGCCTGGACCAGGTTCCAATCAGCCTGGGTGTACTAACCCACTATGCTACAGGCACCAAGCCTGCTTTCTTGATTAGAAAATTTCACTACATAACTTCAGAGCTTGCAGCCTGCTAATTCTCAGAGGTTGAGTATATAGTTGTTTCCTATGTTATTCTCTAGATTTTCTGGTTTAAAATTTTTTTCAAGAAAGCAGCAAGGGATACAGCTGCCACCTGGCTTCCTCAGGGGCACCTGCTTCCCACCACGGTGCTAGAGAAGGGAACTGCCATTGAGCCCACCACAGACTACTCTGCTTTCTGCAGAATTCTTGTGCTCCTCAGGGACCCAAAGAAGCTGGGGCCATGGAGAGTTGCACACAGCACTGGACAGGCCTGGAGGCTTCCAGGACAGTGCCCTTCTCTAAGAAAGCTGGTGGGGTGTGGTGGGGTGGGAGTGTGAAGGGTCCAAGGAAGCCAGAGAGGACAGTGAGAACTGGGATGCTTGGGGAGAAGTGAAGGCCAGAGCAGTTGTAGGTCTCAGGCCCAGAGGGGCCAGAATTTAAAAAAAAAAAAAAAAAAAAAATTGCAGGGCAGGAAGGGAAGGAGCCTATTTCTTTTTCCAGTGGGAACACTGGCTCATAGGAGCCCCAAGCTATAGGAGATGTGCTAGATAATTGCTTCCTAAGCCAAATATAAATCATTGATATTCTTCTTCCAGGGAAGGGCTCTCTTTGCACCCCACCCCCCAGAAGGATAAAGCCTGGGTGCCCAGGTTGGCACACCGCTCTCCCATGAGCTGGAGGCAGAAGCCACCTGTGCGGAGGCCTGCGTGTAGGGGCTACACGCCGTCCCAGGCACTGCCATCTCCACACTCGCCCTAGGCTGTAGGGCCTGAGGCCTGGCCTGCCAGGGTCATTAACTGGGAATTGGAGGTTGCTTGGAAACAGCAGTTTGGCACAAGAGTGATCTCATAAAACAAACAGCAGAGATGCTAATTCCCTTCTCTTGGCAATGAATAATCAAATACTCGGAGACTTCAGCTGAAAATAAAACTGCCTCCAGATACCCGGCCTGCCTGGGCTCCACCCCGCTGCCCCCACACTGCCCCAGCCTGTTGCCCCAGGGGCTTCAGACATCAGTTCATGGTTCTGGGGAGAGAAGGTGGGTAGCTCAGGCCTCTGGAGTGGAGCCCAGAACAGGTGACAGCAGAGGCTAAGTGATGAAGATGAACTGCAACAGCCCTTCCTGCCATGCTGAGCTATTTAACCTATCCTGGGTTTGCTGTCTTCAGTCTTCAGAGGACAGGCTGCCCCTCAAGGACTCTTGCGACCAGGGAGCTCACCACTCTGAACTTAATGAACTGGAAATATTCGGGGTCAACTATCACAGAAGTGTGGCACTCCCTGGAAAGGATGCCTTCTGAGGTGCCTCTTCCTAATAATAACAACATTAACAATGATAATAATGGTGACAGTAATGATAGTGCCTAACTTCTGGGTATTTACTAATTTATGACGTTCTGGGGCCCTGTCCAAGCACTTTTCATTTATTAACTCACTCCTCACAACAACCCGATGAGGTAAGTACTGTTACGATCCTCATTTTTACAGATGGGGAAGCTGAGTCACAGGGAGATTGGGTAAGTTGCCTATCACGGGTGTAATGTGTGGCAGAGCTGGGATTCAAATCCAGCTGTGACCTGGCTCTAGAAGCTGTGCACAATACTCCTGGTGTCAAGAAACAGGACTCCCAGGACACAGATCTCAGGCCCTGTGACATCTCCTTCAGTGCCCTTCCACAGTCTCCCTAGACCTGATGGACATGGTGTATTCATCCATTCATGCCTTGACCTTGGGACTGGTTTTGAGGTCTAATGAGAGGAAGAGACAGTCTGCCCTCCAGGAGCCTGTGGTGTGGGGAGACAGGCAATTCTAACTTCACTTAGGGCACAACACAGAGGCTACATGCAGGGGCTGAAGAGAGCTTCTCTGAGGAGGTCATTTCTTTCTAAGCTGGGAATTGACCAGAAGAAGCCAGACGTAATGGGGAAGGACATTTTAGGCAGATGAAGCCACAAGTACAGAAAGGCCAGAAAGTGCCTGCAGTGTGAAGTGGGGACAGAAAGTCCAGTGTTGGGGGCATGGAGGTGGGGGGAGGCGGCAGCCAGTATGCAGAAGGTCCCATGAGCCCTGCTTGGAGCCTGGCCTTTCTCCATGGCAAAGCCACTGCAGGGACTGGAGCTGGGAGGAGCAAGGTCTGGTCGGGGGTTAGATGACTCTCCTGCTGTTAAGACAGGGGTGGGAGTACTGTGAGATGGCCTGGTGGTCCAGGTGAGCATCACTGGCGGCCAAGAGGAAGAGCACCAGAAGGGATGGAGAACAAGGTGTCTGTGAGCAACATCAAAGATGTGGCCTCCATGGGACAAGGAGGTGGGACTGGAGGTGGGTGGGGAGGGGGAGGTGCCAAGAAAGAGTCCAAGGCACCTACTGAGATAAAGACAGGAAGCAGAGCAGAAACTTCAGAGATGAGTCCAATTTTGAACATGCTGAACTTGACGCCCAGGGAGTGTCCAAGCAAGGATTTCCGCCGGCTTAAGAAAAGTAAAGCCCTACCCATTCAACTAGTATCAGGGGAAGAGACGAAAAGGAGGTGAATCGCTCCCTGCTCCCCTAGACAATCCCAGCCAGAGACCAACACCAGCCACAGACCCTGAGTCTCCTTCCTGCCTGCTGAGCTGTCAAGAGTTAAGGCAGGAATGCCAGGTAGAGGGCTCCAAGGGTCCGACCTGTGAGTTCTCCACGGGACATAGAAGACAGAGACAGAAACAGGGGGTGTGGGGGTGTGGGTAAGAGAGGGTATTGTGGGAACCGCAGGATCCAGAAAACTTCTGTGAGCATCCCCCAACGCTCAATCTGGATGTAAACCCTGTCCCCTCCTCTGCAATGGTAGTAGGCAGGGCTGAGCTTTCAGGAGAGGATCTTTTTTTTTTTTTAGAGACAGAGTCTCACTTTGTCGCCCTCGGTAGAGTGCCGTGGCGTCACACTTCATAGTAATCAGCCTCCTGAGTAGCTGGGACTACAGGCGCCTGCCACAACGCCCGGCTATTTTTTTGTTGTAGTTTGAACCTGCCACCGTTGGTATATGGGGCTGGCACCCTAACCCACTGAGCCACAGGCACTGCCCCTCAGGAGAGGATCGTGAGCTGACAGTCTCCCACCCAACTGCTTCATTTTACAGAGACAGCAGTGAGATATAGTGACTCCTAAAGGTCTTGGGTGAGCAGTCCTTGACCCCTAACCTGGCACATGCCCCTCGATTGGCTGAGGGACAAGGGTCCTAAATCCTTCATTCCAGCTCTGGCTTGATGGTGCCCTCTCGGAGAGACCGGTGCCCAGAAGCACCCATGCACACAGCCTGTCTCTGCCTTTCCTAGAAACACCCAAGGGTTAGAAGTCAAGGCACCAGGCCCAGGTGCTCCATAAAGCACAGGCCAGGCTTTCCTCCAGGACCCAGAGATAACCCAGGCCTCTGAACAGCTTTACTGAGGATGTGCATGAGACTCACCAGCTTCTGGAAGAGGTGGCCCATGGTCACCTGGCTGTCCCACTGCTGCACCTTGGGGCAGAGGTTGTCATAGAACTCCTTGTGGATCTCGTAGATATCCTGGATCTTGTAGAAGATGGTCTCGATCTGCTGGATGGTGAGCACAGGCTGGGAGGTGGTAGCTGTGGCCTTCAGGGGTTTCATGGGCTGGAAATGGGAGAAAGAGCAGAGGTTGGGGGTAAATAAGCCACTGTCCGCATGCCCAGGGCAGATCGTGGTGCTGGTTAGCCCTTCCTAACATCCAAGTCCCGCCTAGACAAGGCTGTCAAAGGCAGTGCATCTGAGGTGTGGTTTATACTGAGGAGCTGCGGTCACAGGCCCCAGCAAGCCACAGGCTGCTGTAAGGAAAGGGCTCCTACCAGCTTGAACATGGCCTGGCAGCCCTACCAGACCTCAGGGTGGTGCTGGGACACATTTCCCCCCTCAGCTTGCCTGAGCTCAACAGCATCCTGCCTGCAGCCTATACTGCATTCACTTGTTGATTTTAAAATACCCATTTCTTTCTTCTACAATGGCCTCATGCCTTGAATCCAAAGCTTCCTTGTCACACTTCCATGGAAGGGATGGAAGGAAGGGTTGATTGGCATCTCATCCCCTTAGCTGTTTCAAGACACAGAGGGTAGAGTCTTGAAAGGACTCCAGATGGGTTTCATCTTCTCTGGTATTCCAAGTTCCCATCACTTAGTACAGGGAGAGGAGGGGGCACATACACCCCTCCTACTTTCCACACAGGGGGCAGACATTGCTAAGTCACCGAGGTGATCCTTCCCACTGAGCATGGCTGTGGTCTCAGACTCTTAAGGCCAGGGTTGACATGAACATGAAACCTGTCTTCCCTGCTTGTCTATACCAAGAGTCCCCAGGGGCTGCAAGTGGAGAGGCTGAGGTGACAGGTGGCAACTCAGGACCATTCTGTAGCACTGGCTGGGAGCTGAAGCCATCACCTTAATGCCCAGCACTAGGACTGTGGGATAATGGGGCTTGGGCTCATTTTTTTCAGTGTGATTCTCTATTTTCTAAGTCACCTACAAGTAAATATTAAATGTATAATCAGAAAGATTCCCAGATTGCAGGAGTCAGGGTCTGGTGCAGAAGGTATGATGCAAAGGAAGAGAGAAGCCTGAGTTACGTATGGTTGATGTTCCTTGAGGGCTGTGAGGAAAGGCCTTAAACTTAGCCTAAATGGCTCTGTAGACCACAGGCAGGGAAAAAGTGATGAGGCCAGATTGAGTTCACCAGACCTGTCCCTCACTGTCTCGGAGCATTAGGTAGCGAGCTTTTTCTTTCTTTCTTTTTTTTTTTTTTGGTCTTTGAGATAGAGTCTCAAGCTGTCGCCCTGGATAGAGTGTTTTGGCGTCACAGCTCACAGCAGCCTCCAACCCCCGAGCTCAAGTGATTCTCCTGCCTCCGCCTTCCAAGTAGCTGGGGCTACAGGCACTTACCACAATGCCCAGCTATTTTTTGGTTGCAGCAGTCATTGTTGTTTGATGGGCCCAGGCTGGATTTGAACCTGCCAGCTCAGGTGTATATGGCTGGAGCCTTAGCGGCTTGAGCCATAGGCGCCAAGCCAGGTAGTGAGCTTTCTGACAAGAGAAGTATTCTAGCAGAGAATGGTGACTCTCCTGAAAATGCTGGACTGAAGGGAACACGTATGATGAGGTAGACCAAAGCTATCGCTGGCCCCCCTGCACAATAACCACCAGTTCGAGTCAACCACTGCAGCCAGACTTCCAACCCTCCATCTGCCTCACTCTGCTGGTGGCAGAGCCCAAGTTAGTCCACAAGAGGAAGTCGCTTCTACTCAAATACCCAGACAATGCTCTAACTTCTGGTTCCCTTGTCTTCCCAGCTCTAGAAAGTCCAGACACAGCGACAAAGGCAGAAAAAAGCAGAACCCCCTCCTTCTGACCCTTTCGATGCTAGAACCAACAGGCACTTAGTGTCCATTTCTTGCTAAGGAAACAGAATGAGGTTCAACCTGATCTCTGCTCTTGAGAACTTTAAAGAGTCTTGTTCTATCACCCTGGGTGAAGTGTCGTGGGATCATCATACTCTTGGGCTCAAGCGATCCTCTTGCCTTAGCCCCCCAAGTAGCTGAGACTATAGGCACCTGCCACAACAACCGGCTAGTTTTTCTATTTTTAGTAGAGACAGGGTCTCACTCAGGATGGTCTCAAACTCCTGAGCTCAAGCAATCCACCTGCCTCAGCCTCCCAGAGGGCAAGGATTGCAGGTGTGAGTCATTGTGCCCAGCCCTGCTCTAGAGAACTTTATAATCTATTTGGATGAAATAGACCAACACAAATCAAACAACTTAGTGGACAATGCTAGGGAGGATATGCCCAGCTTACACTGTAAATACCAACCATATGGTCCCCAGGTTGTGCTGGAGCAGGTTCAGAGGAGGAGGTGGACAGAACGGGGCCTATGGGGCTGGAAAGATCTGAACAGGTGGAGAGGTGGGGGCTGGGGGTAGGTTAAGAATGCCAGGAAGGAACTGGGAGGCAGGAGAAAGGGAATACTGTCCTCCTAAGCCTAGGTGGGCGGGTTGGGAGCTTCACGATCTCCTAACATGCCATGAGGGATACACAGGCTGCTTCAGGATCACGTTACAGTTTCTCCTTTCCTTCTCTAGGTAAGATCCAATGAGGGGCCCAAGCCACCACAGAGCCCTAGAACCACTAATCCTTGCCCCTGTCCTGGTGCAATCCACACAGAGAGGGAATGAAGGGAACAGAGAGGGAACAGTCCTGAGAAAGCAAAGAGGACGGGGTTTCTCGATGTCACCAAGGAGGCCCTTATCTGTCACCCACACAGACAAGACACGAGGGCTGTGCTTCCTCCTAAACACCCATTCTGTCTACAAAAGGGGAAGAAATGGGGCCTGCACTTAGAGCATCAGAAGGTTCTCACGACTGGGACCTTTTTTCTTACTCCTGATTTTACTTGGGGGAGGAGAAAGGGCTGGGTGTGTGCCCTTGGCTGGCCTGGGCCTTTAAGGCAATTATTTTCTTTCTTTCTTTTTCTTTTTTTTTTTTTTTTGAGACAGAGTCTCACTATGTAACCCTCGGTAGAGTGCTGTGGTTTCACAGCTCACAGCAACGTCCAACTCTTGGGCTTAAGTGATTCTCTTGCCTCAGCCTCCCACGTAGTTGGGACTACAGGTGCCCGACACAATGCTCGGCTATTTTTTTGTTGCAGTTGTCATTGTTGCTTTAGCTGGCTGGGGCAGGATTTGAACCTGCCAGCCTCAGTGTATATGGCTGGAGCCGTAACCACTGTGCTACAGGCACCAAGCCTAAGGCAGTTATTTTCATCAGGTGAAGCCCCATACATAGACATCAGGGGCAGGAGGGGGCGAAAGGCAGAGAGCTCCATCCTGAGCTTGACCCAACACCACTATGTTGCCGAAGGCTAGCACACCAGTCACCCCTGCCTCCTCCCTGTCCTGCTGCAGAGTGCAGGGGTGGCCCTAGCTCCTTAGAGGACCCCTGAGTGACCTCAGCCCTGGCTCTCAGGAAGACAGGGCTGGCTGGTTTTCAGTTACCGGTGGGACCTCCACAGCCATTTCTCTGCTGTGTCCCCCAGCAACCGGCCTTTCTTTTGAAATAGGGGAAAGAAACCTACCCACTTCCTCCATCTCCTACCACAGAAGGCCTGAGGCTGCCAGGCAAGTTTGCCAACTATCTCCTGGGTTATTCCTCACAGGAGTGGATGCTCCTCAAGGGCGCCCAGGAGAGATGCAATAGTACAGCGAACTGCCTGAAATGGCGTCTGAGAGAGGAGGCTGGGGGTGCCCAGCAGTGGGAGGGGCTGTGGGCGATGGCCCTACACCCTGTGGTCCCGGTATAAGCAAGATGCGGTAGGGGCTCAGTTCCCAGAGTCCAGGGGATGCAGAATTACAGTGCCTTTGCTTCTGTCTGCCTCCCTTCACCCCCACCTTTGCCCAGGCCCCAGCCTGAGCCCACCAGGAACCAGGACAGTTCCAGAAGATTACCAGACCTGTAACTGTGTGGAGTCCCTGCAGTGCCCATGTGTGTACAGTCTTAGGTACACACACCCAGCCCTGTGCATATCAGGAAGTGTTAAACTGAAAGCAGACGGCAGCTAGGAGCAGAGCTGTGGGAATGAGGGGGAGGAAGCAGATTTGCTCTCCCCTGAGCTGAGCTGGCCTCTTGGTCAGACCACCCTGAAGAGCCCAGGGTTTTAGCTCCCTGCTAGCTGAGAGGGGAGGTGTGCAGCTCAGCTCAGGAGGAGAGGAGGGAGGATACGACTGCTCAGCTTTATTATCATCTGAAGCTGGCTGGCTGTGGAGGGTCCTGCGCCTCTTCCTGAGCCCTCCAGCCACAGCCTGGCCTCCCAAGTAGTCCCTCTGTCCCTCCAGCGTGGGCTCAAGAACTCCAGAAAGAACCAAGCAGGGGCCCACAGATAAATAAGCTGTGGGGAATGGCTGGACCCCCCACA